>DF358795.1:18717-86934 GCA_000787875.1 Solanum virginianum | reverse complement strand
CGGATAAGAGCTGACTACAACGATTTATTGTACGCAACCTTATTTTCTCATAAAATTTATTGTCTTATTAAAATTATTCATTAGCTCATGGTCTAAAGGTCCTTGAATTTGAGGAGGGCAATTAAAAGGCAGGAAATCGAATACTCACCGATAAAAACAAAATTTAAATAGCCAACAAACCTTGAATTTGGCTCCAAATGCCTCACAATTGAACATTTTTTAGGCAAAATCTTCGATATAGGAACCTCAAACGCCTTAGAAGAATCACTCAAATCCTCTTGTTTACAGAGAAAGCAAATCACATCTGCCATAGAGATCTTCCCAATGCAACGACATTCTTCTTCTTTTTTTTCATCATCAGCTTCTTCCTTATGATCGCAATTCCACACGCTTACATGAATCTCGCCGGATCTCTTCAACAACAATAATGCCTCCGCTGCGGTAGCGGTCGCTGGAATTGACCTTAATGCCGGCTTGCCAAGGCATAAATCTGATAACTCCCCATTCAGAAAACGTATTGCCATGCAAATGAGAATCACAGAGATAGATGATAACAAAATAAAAATATAAATAAATACGAAGAAAAAAAGAGGAAATAGGCATAGACGTAGACGGCTAGGGAAAAATGGAAGATTTTGAATTGCCGGAAAACGCCGTGTAGGAAGATCCTGGCAGCCCGGGGGTTGACGACTGAGGAGAAAATGGAGAGGAGAAGAGAGAGATATTTATGGGCGGGAGATTACCAGAAAAGCCGGTGATCGGTAAAACAGGAAGAACTTTTTTCCTCTAATTGTGGGGCCCGGTTTGATTTGGAAAGAATGAGAAAATGACAAAAATGTCTTCCTTTTTATATGTAATTTGTCCACAACTAAATTCCTAATTAACTTAGATTTAAGTGTTTATTAACTTGCATTTTTGCATTAATCAGTAAAAAACACCTTGCATTTTTGTATAACGTAAGAATGAAAATACAATTAAGAGAAACTGAAACTTAAATTAAATTAAATGATCTATTAAATATTGATGTAAGAATTGAATTGGATGATCGCGCTCATATTCATTGCATGGGAGATTTGAGAATTGCTACTATAATAACAATTAGGGTTTAGAAAGGGTAAAATATTCACAAATTTTTCTATTACCTCATAAAGATAAAGATGTTATTTCGAAAAACTCTCATCTAACAATTGAACCCCATTAGATTTGAGGACTACTACATTAAAATAAAATTTATCGTATCCACACCCTAAGAACATCGAGTGCATATCTTTTTGTCACGAAAAAAATCACAAAAATAAGTCAAATTCATTATAGCATGTAGTTGAAGTATCTAAACAAATTTAGCAATTAATTTATATTAAATAGCATAATATAAAAATGAAGGGGGAAAAAGGTCCTACCGGGAGTCGAACCCAGGTCGCTGGATTCAAAGTCTAGAGTGCTAACCACTACACTTTAGAACCAGATATGTTTTCAATCCGAGATTGTTGTAATATATTAAGCTAAAACAAAGTTTAGCCTGCTTTCGCAAGTTTCGGGTCATGAAAACAGCCACTAATGTTTGTATAAAGGTAGGCAAGATTGTCTACATAACAACTTTCAAGGTGTGATTCGTTTCAGATCCTCTTAACACAAGATGTTTTATACATCGAAGTAACAAAGAGGATAGTCAAATTCATTTTTCATTAACTTTCTTGTAAAAATTATCATACATGTCCTCTAAGGGTATATTTGAGCTATTTTTATAATGATAGGAGCAAGGGCAGAGCCACCCTTCACCGAAGGGTGTCAAACGATACCCCTTTATTGGAAATATATTGTATATATAGATCAAAATTTGATTTAATAAATATTTATACAAATATTGACACCTCTTAACACAAGCTAAATGTTTAGTATAGTAGTTAAGGGGTTGCAAAAATTACTTGAAACTACTTTCTATTACAGTAGGAGTATATGTGAACTATTTTTATAACGAGGAGTATATATATTAATTTTAAATGAAAAAATTTAAGAATATATCAAACCCTTTTCCTTTTTAGAAATTAAAGAACCAAAGTTGAAAATCATTTCTAAGTATACTAGTCATGAATCCCGTGTTCGCACGGGTTTAACAGATTATTTTTAGTTTCAGTTTTTGTGATGTGAATAAATTTTTTGATGTATTTTAAAAAGTTTTAAACTATTAATTATTAGACTTAGAGGTAGCCGAAGAAATATAATCAAACCGCTTTGAAAATATTAAATTAAGAAGTCCACAAGTGTTAGGGCTAATATTGTAAAATCATAATTGAAGCAACCGAGAAATATAATCAAACTGCTTTAGAAATATTAAATTAAGAAACTCACAAAAATAACTTATCATGACTAATATTGTAAAATTATAATTGAAGCAGCTGAGAAAATATAATCAAGCTGCTTTGAAAATATTAAATTAATGAACCCATAAATTATTTTTGCGGATCCTATATAATAGCGGCGAAGAAGCAAGAAGCTCAAACAAACATGTTAACGGAGAGGTGTATGCTATTCGCACTTCTTAATAGTAATATATATTATTAATTATTAATATTAAAGAGATAATTTTCACTTAATATTGTTCATTCTTAGTAAAATTATTCCTCGTAATTTGTGTTTGATCAATATATCAAAAATGTTTTTGCAAAAATAAAATAAAATAAAATTTATCTTTATTTTTGCTAGGAGTCAATAACACTAATCTTTTTTCTAAAACGTAGCCTATTCAACTTATTTTGTACAAATCTTTTCATTTTCCGTTGATTTAATCCATTCATTAATCGATTTATTTACTAATTAACTTGCAAATATTTTCAAAACCCCTCCAATGGAATAGGAATTTGTGAATTCTAAAAGGCTACTTTTTTAATAGCATATATATGTTTATACATCCAAGAATTGATTTAGTAATTAATGAAGTATGAAAAATGTATAAGTTGATTCAAACACGATCACTTTAAAAAGATAAATTATAAATATATTAAGTGAAATTTCATAAATGAAATTTAATTAAAGTGAATTGTATACAAATTTTATTTATATATTATAAAAAAAATATTTTGAATAAACCTCAACTTAAATAACACGTATCAAAGTGATTTGAAAAAATATTAATACAAAAGTAGAGAAGCCATAATAAATAATAGAAAAAAACATTATGCACTACTCTCTCTGTTTTAACTATTTATTTGTCTGATTTTAATTTTATAGAAATTTTTAAAAAGTAATTTTTTTTTTTATATATGGTGATTTTAAACTAATGATATGTATAATATTAATATTGGAAAAACCCAAGTAGAGAAGCCATAATAAATAATAGAAAAAACATTATGCACTACTCTCTCTCTTTAACTATTTGTTTGTCTGATTTTGATTTTATAGAAATTTTTAAATTTTATTTATTTATTTATTTTACATATGATGATTTTAAATTAATGATATGTATAATATAACATAGGAAAAATCCTCTAATCTTGTTATCTTAAAATGTGTTACATAAAAAAATTAAAATTAAATTTATTTGTCCACTTTGAACGTTACACACCCGTCGAAAACAATGGTTAATACAAGTACCTTACATAATATCCATGTTAAATGATGTATAATCTTAGACCCTCAAAAATAATAGGGAAAAGTAGACAAGATATATCTAATTTGAAATTATTTACTCTTAATAAACTCAATCTAAACGATTCATCCTTAATGGACCCATGATCTAAATTGTTTACCTTTTTACTCATTTACCCCTTTTTATTTCGCGCATGCTGAGTATACTTTGGCGGTATATATATTTCATACTGGTATCATATAGAATGAACTCAATCCTTTGTGATACTGTGGCAATATATTGATACCCAATTGATATTGTATAGGATTATGTTTTTTTTATAAGAAATAAATAAGAAACAAATAAAAATATTACTAAACTCTAAATTAGTGGAAAAAATATTCGTTATGGCGGTATATTTATATCATATCGGTATCCTATAGGACTAGAAAATTATTAAAGTTACAAAATTATTTATTAAATTTTAAATTTGTAGAAATTAAAATATATTCTTTGTGATACTCTATCAGTATATTGATATCAATCTGAACTTAATCATCTGTGATATCTTGTTGGTATATGTCTACCCCATTGGTATATCATACAAACGGTGTGCTGATATCAACACACGAATTTTAATATCAGGGGGGCAAATTTTAATAGTATAAAAGTATAAAATGTAAAAGGTATATGAATATAAATAATTTACTTTAAAGAGTACAAACTTAATTTTTTTTAAATAATATAAAGAATAAGTAATATATATTAACGATAAACCATGAAAACTAATAAATTTTTTTATATGAGAAAAGTGATAAATAAAATTATACATCCATTTTAAATTTAAATATATAGTGAATATATAAAAGTGAAACTAATGGAGTGCGAATTGTGACGACGACAACAACAACATATCCAGTGAAATCCCACAAGTGAGGTCTGAGGAGGGTAGAATATACACAGACCTTACCACTGCCTCATAGAAGTAAAGAGGTTGTTTCCTGGGAACCCTCGTCTCAAAGAGTGCAAATTGTCAAAGAAACGAAAAAATAAGTCAAACAAATTAAAATAAGAAGAACAATATCTAATCTAACAACACAATAAATAATAATTAAATAATAATAATGAGATAATTTAAACAGGAATAAATTAATGGTCTTATTATCATTTTTTTTAAAAAAAGAGAGGAATTGGGAAAATGAGTAGACCATGAGGAAAATGAAAAGACCACCTTTTCGTTTTGCAAGAACTATTTTGTTAGATAAAAGAAATTCTGATCAATACTCTTCTTTGATATACTTCTTAATTTGTGTTTTGCTACATAATATCATTATCAAGGTTAATTTATTTTTTAATCAGTTTTTGAAGTATATAAATTTTGAACTTGTTATCGAATTCATAGTTGATTTAATTATGCTAATTCTTTTCCTTTGTTTTAAATATGTTTTGGTTATGTAGCCGGTAATATTTGCATTACAATAAATTATATATGTCACATTCTTAAAAGTGCAATATTTTGTGCATCGGACTGTTTAATTTGATTATGCATTTGAATAATTTCTTTTGATTAATTTCTAAAGATGGGTTTTCAAACATGAAAATGAGTTCTTCAAACATTGCTTCTTCTTTTTTTCTAAAAAAAAAAAAATCAATTTCAAGTACTATTTTTTTATCATGTATCATTCAATTTATGTCTAAAGGCTAACTATATAAGTTAGCAAAGTGATTTTTTGGGATTTTTTTAGTGAATTTCTTAATACAAATAATGATTTAATTAAAAGCTATTTGTTTGCATGCAACATTTTTTATTGTAATATTCATGTTTTTTTTTTTTAAATTTTAAAAATTATTTTTTGGTAGGTTGGGGGTATTTTTTCTATGGAAAAAAAGAAAGCTGCGTGGTCTAAGGATACTGATTTCACTGATTTGGTTCTCAAATGGTCATACAAAGATATTTTTGATGACACTCTGTATCAATTTCAGGTAATATCTTTGATAAAATGCTTCTAATTCTGTTTTTCTCTCTTCGTTTCAATTTATTTACGTTATATTTTTTTAGGCCGATTAAAAAAGAATGCCTCGTTCATTTTTTATTACCTTTTAATTGTTACTATCCTCATGTCATGTTTAAGACAAGGACATTTTGGTAGTTTTTATGTTCATTTAGTTTAGTTTAAGATCTCACATGATTTAGAACAACTTTTTATTTTTTTAAATTTCGTGTCAAGTCAAAACTAAACAAACAACGTGAGTATTAATCACAACATTATAATACTTGAATAATTGATTTTTCCTTCTAGGAAGGAAAATAGATTTTTTTTTTCATATTTGGCGAATTCTTTTTGTAGTGGTAAAAGATCTGTGCTCAAAGAGTTTTGTGTAGGGAGAGAAACGTGAGTCGCGTGAATCTCTTTGTATTTCAAGTGATTGAATCTTGATATTGTGTATTTTCTTTTATACAGTGAATTGCTCAGCTTCTCTTGTGGATGTAGATTAGTTGATCGAACCATGTTAAATATTTATGTCTCTTTATGTTATATTTCTCGTTTATCTTCGTAGTCATGGTCTTTCTAGGTTGCTTTGCTAGCTTTCACATGACACCTGGTTCTTGACTGTCCTAACAATGTGTTTATTTCATTTTCATGTGTTGTTCTCATGTAATCTTGATCATAATTCAATTTCCTAATGTCTAGGTGGAGAAGATTCCTGAATCATTTGATTCAGTGGATCATTACTTGAGTTCTTTCTTCTTCCCTTTACTCGAAGAAACGCGAGCAAATATTGCTGCTTCTTTGAGAGACATAGTGAAATCACCGTTTGCTGAAGTAATATCCTTTCATGAAGTAATGCCAAATGGATCAATGGTTTTTCACGTCGAGGTTGACTATTGGAGGAACAGATGTTGTGATGGTCTGGTTCCTTACAGGACATCACCAGGAGATATTGTTGTTATATCGAACGTTAAACCTGAAGATGCTAATGACCTGCAGGGATCAGGATATTGGACATTTGCATCTGTTACTGAAGTTGATGAGGACAATGCGTTGGTTAAGTTTGAAGTCCGCGTTCCTTTGAATAGTAGTAGAGCTGTTAAGGGAATGAATAGATCATGCCATGTAGTGTTTTTGGTGAACCTGATGCCGAATAAGAGAGTATGGAATGCCTTGCGTATGAGAGATCAGAATTTGAATATGATTGAGAAAGTCCTACGCCCCGTGAATGATGTAAGTAATCTTGTTGATTTACTCGTTTTTAGTGGGTGTTTGGACATGAATTTTGGTGTTACTTGAAAAAAAGTATAGCATTTGAAGTTGCGTTTGGACATGCATTTTAATTGAAATAGTGTTGTAATTTTCTGAGGGATTTTTTTAACTTAAAAAAGTGGTCAGAAGCAGTTTTCAGTCCTGACTATTCTCTTTTTTCTTACCTGACCCTTCCTCAAGTAACTCCGTGTGTCGATTTGGACTACATGCATGTAGTGTTCTCTGTCATGTATCTTTACATAAACAGAAATCGAGAATGATGTATACATTCGTTGATATTTGTCCTATTGCACAAACAGATCGAACAAAAATGTGATGTTTGTTCAGAATATGACGAACCAGTTGAAGAAGGTACGTCTAGCCAGTTGCCAAAGTTGAATGATTCCCAGGCTAATGCAATCTTGACCTGTCTAGCCACTGTGAGATGTCATCATAAGGCTTCCATTGAGCTTATTTGTGGTCCACCTGGTACCGGAAAGACTAGGACACTAAGTGTAATGCTCGTTGAACTGCTGCATAAGAAGTGTAGAACTGTGACTTGCACGCCAAAAGACGTAACAACAGCACGAGTTGCTTCTTATTTGGTTAAACTGGTCCAGGAGTCTTCTAAGAATGGATTTGATGGCTTTTGTCCTTTGGGAGATATTCTCTTGTTTGGGAATAATAACTGTGATTATGGTGAAGATATTACAGAGATTTCCCTTGATTATCGTGTCGACAGGCTGGCGGAGTGCCTTGCACCAACGACTGGTTGGAATGACTGTTTAAGTTCTATGATTAGTTTTCTGGAGGTACTCAGTGACCAAGAGGGTGATTTTGCTCCAAATCAACAGTTTACTTCGACAGCTTCATCTCTCCGAAGATGCATGCTTATGATCTGTACACATGTACCTATACTGTTTCTTCAAAAAGAAAATGTTGACAGAATGGTGGACGCTCTCTCTTTCCTTGGTTCTCTTGAGAAGATGCTCTTTTCTAACCAGCAACCATTTGAAAAAGTGTCTTTAATTATCCGGTCCCTTGTTCTTCTGAAAGATCTTCGTCGATCTCTCAGGACACTGGATTTTCCTTTTTCAACGAGTAAGGATCAGATAAAGGAGTTTTGTATCCAAATGGCTTCCTCGGTTTTCTGCACCACTTCTACTTCATATAAGCTACATTCTGTGGAATCGAAGCCATTTGACTTATTGGTTGTAGATGATGCCGACCAGTTGAAAGAGTGCGAAGCTGTTATACCCCTTCAACTTCGAGGTCTGAAGCATATCGTTCTGGCTGGAGATGAGTGCCAACTGACAGCACTAGTTAAGAGTAGAGTACGTATACCTTTTCACATGCAATTTTGAAAGAACTTCAAATCGACATGAAGTCAAAACCTCTATAACAATGTTGTTTGTCTTGATAAATTTTGGTTACTACAGCGAAATGATGTTATAGTAAACATAATATGACATAACGTGAAAATTGTCTCCAAAGAAAACTTAGTTGTTATAGTGAAATCTTATTATAGAGCGGTCTGACTTTATTTTTACCATATGTATTTATAGAAATTCATTACTCCTTACCAGATTTCTCGTGAAGCTGGCTTCGGAAGGAGCTTGTTCAAAAGACTTGGTTCGTTAGGTCAGATTAAGCACCTGCTTAATGTACAATACAGGATGCATCCGTCAATAAGCCAGTTCCCCAATACAATATTCCATCGTAGGCATATCCTTGATCCCCCCGATGTAAAGGGTAAAGCCTATGAAGAAATATATCTTACAGGACAGTCTTTTGGTCCGTATGCCTTTATAAATGTACCATGGGGAGAAGAGGAGTTGGATAATCTTGGACAGCGACGAAATTTGGTGGAGGTTGGGTTGGTCATGTGCATAGTGCAGAGCCTCTTTAAAGGTATAATCATATCAATGAAAACTTATCTTTTGTGTACATTTTTCATAATATATCTTTCCAGATACTGATTGATTAATTTTTGGTCGTACACTTGTAATGTGCTGTCTTCCGCTAATATTGTTAAAATTATGACGAACATCAATATATCTATTATAGAGCTTGTATGTAGCTTAGCTTCCACCATTTTTGACACTCGTATACGATTCTAATTTGGCAGCTTGGAGTACCTCCAAGAAGGAACTCCGTGTTGGTGTTATGTCACCATATGCTGCTCAAGTTTTAGCAATACAAGATAGACTTGGACAGAAGTATAATAACCATGCAGATTTTGTAGTTAACGTGAGGACAGTTGATGGATTTCTCGGAGGGGAAGAAGATATTGTAATAATATCTACTGTGAGATCAAATCATGCTGGATCCGTTGGCTTCTTGTCTAGTCCTCATTGGACTAATGTTGCTTTGACCAGGGCTCGGTATGGATCAAATTGTTACTCTGCTTGCTTCTTCACAATTTGGATCAATTCTGCTTTGTCTAAGATTTACGTTCTTGTCTAGGCGCTGTCTCTGGATATTGGGCAATGAGCAAACGTTACTGAATAGTAACTCCATCTGGGAAGCACTAGTTCTGGATGCCAAGGACCGTCAATGCTTCTTTCATGCTGATGAAGATCCGGATATGAGAAAAACAATATTAGACGTCAAGAAGGAACTCGATCAATTGGATGATCTTCTAAATAAGGATAGTATTCTTTTCAAAGAACAAAAATGGAAGGTACACACATTTATTAATTTCTCTTGCTTTTGTTACATATATATATAAATAGACGAAATCAGATTTCTGTCTTTTACACCAAACTTTGTCTGAATACCGCGTTATGTAACTTAGTCTTATTGGAGAGGGGATAGATGTGGATTGCAGGATTTGAATCATAGTAAAATCATTTATAACAAATTCATGCACTCTAATCTTTGATTTTCGAGAGTATTTAGAACACTATACATTGTTGTCAAGGGCTTTATTTCTAAGATACGTGATCAAAGTTGTATCTGAAATGAATTTATTTCTGAATTTTGAAATCCTTTAAAGATTGTTTATATTATTGGTGTAAGAATAGTTCCGTAGAGGGCCTGGATTATTGTTTTTCAAATGTATGAGCAAATGATGTAACATTTCAATTGCTTATATCTTCTATTTGGTTCTTTAGGTAACGTTCAGTGAGAATTTTAGAAAATCATTTCAAAAGTTGGCGTCCTCGCGCTTGAGAAAGTATGTGTTAACTCTTCTGATTAAGCTTGCAAGTGGATGGCGCCCGAAGAGAAAGAATGTGGACTTAGTTTGTGAAAAATCGTCACAGACGGTAAAGAAGTTCAAGGTGGTTGAAGGGAAATATATAGTTTGTACTGTTGATATACAGAAAGAGTTCTTTTATACACAAGTTCTAAAGGTTTGGGATATTTTGCCTTTGGAGGAGTTTCCCGGGTTTTTGAGACGACTCGATGAAATATGTTTAACGTACACTGAGGATTTCATCAACCTCTGTAATCAGAAGTATTTCGAGGGGTAAAGTTGTTCCTTTTATCACTCCATTGTCTTCAATACTATGATAAGCATTAAGTCTCTCCTTGAAAATTTCTTCAATTTTAAATTTTCGTCTTCTGTATAGGGATTTGGAAGTTCCAAAGCATTGGGAGGTTCATTATGAGGTTGTTCAGTATAAAGAGGATAATGAAAGAAAATTGAACCGTGACTCAGAGTATGTTCAGAGTTCAAGAGTGAGTGAAAGCTTCTTGTTGATGAAGTTTTACTCAGTATCATCTGGTGTTGTCACACACTTGCTCTCCGATTACCACGGTGAAGAAACGCATGTCCCTTTTGAAGTTACTAATGAAGAGAGGGAGATGATCCTTTTCGGTAAAAGCAGTTTCATACTTGGCCGATCAGGCACCGGGAAAACTACCGTGCTGACATTGAAGCTGTTACAAAAAGAGCAACAACACTATTGTTCTGTTCATGGGCTAAATGTAGCGGAGAAAGCAAGAATTGAACCATACGAGGAAAACAAAGAGAGTCAACATATTGGAGAGACTAGGAAGACTAGATTGCACCAGCTATTTGTGACCGTTAGTCCTAGATTGTGTTACGCGGTCAACAAACAAGTTTCTCAACTGAAAAGGTGATCGTCTAATTCTGCTACTGGACAGTTGCTTGATTGAGCTGCTTCCTTTAATGAATTAATTGTCTAATCCTCGAACTAACTTGGTTTAAATATTTAATTTGTTTCTGCCATTAAGATATAAGTTAACAATTTTGTAGAAAATGGAAAAATGATCTTTCAGTTTTAGGGACTTTAACAATTCTTGTAATGTTAACGTGATGTACCTTGTGTTAGATACATGGATGGTTGATCGTGTTCCATATAGGCGTAGAAACTGTTCCTCTAACAATTACCACTCTTAAATCTGCAGTTTTGCTCTTGGTGGATGTTTTGGGGTAGAAAGCAGCTTTGACGCTGATGAGCTGGATGGAATGATGCAGTTTAAGGACATACCGAACTCTTTTACTGCCATTCCAGAGAAAACATACCCTCTTGTGATAACATTTCATAAATTTTTAATGATGCTTGATGGAACTATAGGTTCTTCGTACTTCGATAGATTTAATTTGAAGTGGACACCTTCCACGGACAGAAGGTTGAGGTCAGTTGCCATAGAAACGTGCATCAGAGAGAAGGAGATCACTTATGACCGTTTTTGTTGTTTGTATTGGCCTCACTTCAAACGTCAATTGACAAAGAATCTTGATCCTTCAAGGGTCTTTACTGAAATTATGTCTCATATAAAAGGTGGTCTACATGCTGGGAATTTTGGTGACGGGAAGCTTAGCAGAGATGCTTATGTTTCTATGTCTAGAAGTCGTGTCTCAAATTTAAGTGCAGAAAAGAGAGAGGGAATATACGATATATTCCAAGCTTATGAAAAGAGGAAGAAGGAGTGTAGGGAATTTGATAAAGCTGATTTAGTTAATGACCTTCATGTTCGACTAAAACGACATCATTTGGATGGTGACAAAATGGACTTTGTATATATTGATGAAGTCCAAGACCTGACCATGAGGCAACTTGCTCTTTTTAAATACATTTGTAGAAATGTGGATGAAGGGTTTGTTTTCTCTGGGGATACAGCCCAGACGATTGCCAAGGGGGTTGATTTCCGGTTTGAGGATATAAGAAGTTTATTCTACACTGAGTTTCTCATGGACTCGAACAGTGATGGCAGAATAAAAAATAAAGGGCTTCTAGCATCTGTTTTTCAGCTGCTTCAGAACTTCCGTACACATAATGGTGTACTCAAACTTGCTCAGAGTGTGATCGATCTACTCGGTCATTATTTCCCACAGTCTATAGATATCTTAAAACCTGAGAAAAGTTTTATAGATGGTGCAGCTCCAGTGTTTCTCAAGTCTGGAGATGGTAAAGATGTTCTTGTAACTATTTTCGGGAACAAGGAGAATGAGAGTGGGAAAATAGTAGGCTTTGGAGCTGAACAAGTAATATTAGTACGTGATGAAACAGCCAAGCAAGAAATATATCGTCTAGTTGGGCAGAAAGCTCTTATTCTGACCATAGTTGAATGCAAAGGGCTTGAATTTGAGGCAAGTCTGAAGGTTGCTTGTTATGCTTATAATATCAATCGTCAAATTCATTTTTCTTATCTCCTTTTTTTGGTGATACTCGTCTAGGTATTATTCAAGAGTTTAATCTTGAAATGTCTTAAACTCGAGGGTGTAACAAAAGAGAAATGTTCTAATCTTGAAAAATCAAGAACTTGTACAGATGTTGATATCTTGACTATCCGTTTGTGTGTGTATATGTATATATATATATATATTAAGTTCATTTGACTGATTAATTGGTTGACATTATAAAACGGAATAGGTTGGTTTACTGAACTTACGTGACTATATTGTTCTCTGAAATTCTCCTGATGATACTTCGTTTATCATTTGAAGGATGTACTCCTGTACGATTTCTTTAGCTCATCGCCACTCGGAAATCAGTGGAGAGTTGTATATGAGTATATGAAAGAACAAAAATCCAGATGATGTGTCCTTCCCAACTTTCTCTGATGCAAAACATAATATCTTGTGTTCTGAATTGAAGCAACTTTACGTGGCTATTACTCGAACAAGGCAAAGATTGTGGATGTGTGGAAGTATAGATGAGGTTTCTATGTTTGACTACTGGAAAATGTCATCTCTTCTGGAAGTAAAGGATGTGCATTCAGTGACAGATACTATGCAATCTTTTAGCACTCCGGAGGAGTGGAAATCGAGGGGAATGAAGGTCAATTTGTTTTCCTTATTCCATTGCATCTCTTGTAACTTATTTATCAGTTTTACATCACTAAACGTGCTCTCAACTTTTTTCCGTCCTCCTAAAATGTTTAATGTTCAAATGCAGTTATTTTGGGAGAAAAATTATGAGATGGCGCTTATGTGCTTCAAGCAAGCGGGTGAGTTTGTCTGGGAGAAAAGGGCAAAGGCAGCTGGTTTCATGGCAACTGCTGAAAGAAATCATTATTCAGATCCCCAAAAGGCTCGCACCTGTCTTCTGGAGGCTGCTGACATATTTTATTCTATTGGCGTGTTTAAGTCTGCAGCAGAGTGTTTTTATGACTTGAAAGATTATAAACAAGCAGGTATGATGTTGCTAATCTTGCCAAATCAATCCCCCGGAGTATGACTTTGTTTGGATTTTAAGTTATTTTGGACTTCCGTTTCTTAGAGTTTAAGTATCTACTTTTGAGCTTTAGTAAACATACATCATAGATCATATGCTTGAAGATTTATGAAGCATATTGATTGGCAGAGGCGTAACCATGATTTCAGCTTATGAGTTTTGGATTTCTGAACTATGATGTCACGTGTTAATATCGTTTTCATTTGGTAAATATTTATTGCATTTCCTTGTGCAAATTTTCCTTTGCAAACTTATATGCAGGAACTATTTACTTGGACAAGTGTGGTGAACCGATTAAGGCTGCTGAATGTTTTACACTGGCCGGTCGTTATAAGAAGGCAGCAGAAATTTATGCAAAAGGAAATTATTTCACTGAGTGTTTGTCAGTTTGTACCCAAGGAAAATTTTATGACTTGGGTCTGAAATACATCGATTCCTGGAAGCAACGCGCTTGTCAGTGTGATAATGTTGGGAAAAGTGCTGAAGAAATTGATGAAATCAGCAAGGAGTTCTTGGAGAGTTGCGCATCTAACTCTTTTGTGCTTAAGGACAGAGAATTGATGATGAAATTTGTCAGATATTTCCCTTCGATGGACTTGAAGCGCAAATTCTTAATGTCTCGAAAGTGCTTCCATGAATTGAGTCTTTTAGAAGAAGAACCAGGAAACATTGCTGAAGCGGTAGAATTTGCACGTCTGAGTGGAAATATACTGAGAGAAGCTGATCTTCTCGGGAAGAGAGGGGATTTCGATAAGGCGAGCTCACTCATCCTTTTATATGTTCTTTCTCATTCTTTATGGATGGTTGGAAGCAAAGGTTGGCCTTTGAAATCGTTCGTGGAAAAGGAGAAACTTTTAGAGAATGCAATGACATTTGCGAGACAGGGATCAAGTTTTGAAACTCTGTGCATAGAGATTACGGTTTTATCAAATGAGACGGGTGATTGGTATGACCTGAAGAATAATTTCATTGACTCTAAGAAATGTAGAAGTTTCCTAGGTGAAATTTTGTGCTGTAGAAAGATCTTGGATTTTCATTTTCAAAATGACATAACAAAGTATGTTTGGGATGATAAGTTATTGCGTGATCTAACTGGTTCAGATGAACTGATTCTGTGCTGTCCGGTTAGTGTTGGGACGCTGATTCACTTTTGGAATTCATGGAAGAAGAATGCCGTTGATGTTCTTGATTCTCTAGAGTGCCTTAGAGACGTTGATTTTGGTGAATTCAGTGGAGTTGGCGAATTCTGTCTAAATTACTTTGGTGTAAGGCAGCAATTGAATGGTGCCAATGTTACGTATAATCTGCTGCATCCAGCAGCCAAATGGGTGAAAAGAAGGAACAAACAAATGGATGCTCAGCATTTTATCTCTG
Organism: Solanum virginianum; assembly: GCA_000787875.1. NCBI lineage: Eukaryota > Viridiplantae > Streptophyta > Magnoliopsida > Solanales > Solanaceae > Solanum > Solanum virginianum. The sequence continues at coordinate 72,103 of DF358795.1, read as the reverse complement.
CTGTTCGTACTTATTTGCGTGCAGTATTACTCCTAGTTGGTCTTAAGGTTCTCGAGACTCTTGCATCCCTCTATGAGTTGGCTGTAAAGTCGATGCCTTTATTTTGGCAAGGCATGTGCCTACTAAATGTGTTTGAGATAGTAAGATTTTTAAGTTAGTCCAAACATCATGTCTTGAACAGTTTTGAGTTGAGGATACAGAATTTTTTAACACTCGTGTCGACAACATACTTTGATACGGTATTCCGTCTCGATGTATTTCCTCTCGATTCTCGACAGTCAATGGTGGGACGTGTGATTTCTTTAAGGAGAATACAGCTTTCTTTTGACTTACTTCAAGAATTTCTTCGAGATATTGGCACTGGTGGTCCTCTTAGCTATGGACAGATCGTAAGGATGGTGGTCGTATGCCTTGCTTTGGGAAAACTTCCCAAGGAGCTGTACGAGAAACTTGTCGGAAGAATCCCTTCAGATGTTCCTTGGAAGTCATTCATTGAAATTCTCTGTTGCACAAAGCAGAGAGAATGTTGGGAAGATTTTGATCAGTCAGTCGATTCTGTTGGTGGCCAATCGTTGGAATTTCAAGTTCTATCAAGCAATGATAATCCTGAATGTTTTAAGTTATTGCAGAAGTTTTGTGAAGCTTTGCAGGATATGTTCGGTGCTATTTGTAAGAAAAAAGACGATAATTGGATGAAAACTGCTGAGTGTTTATCCCCCGTATGTTTCCTGTATCTTCTCGAGCGTTTCCTGATTTTGGTATCTCGGTATAATGGAATCTTCTTCATGATTAAATCTTCATTTGTGGAATGGCTGATGTCAGAGCAATTTGAATCCCGACCATCTTCCAGGGATGCTGGTAAGACACAGGTTTTAGAAAAATTTTATGCTCCCATTCTTGAGATGGTACAAGAACTCATTTGTGTTGCTCGAACGAAAATCAATGTTGACCTGTACTATAAGCAAGTGGTCTTGAGATTGGTGTTTATCCTGTGCTTAATCTGTGTGAACTGTGAGAAATACTATGATGTTCTTTTCAAAGTGCTCAGTAATGATGATGTTAGGAATCAGCTTCCAGAGGAACTTTGTGTCATTCTTCAATGAGGGTCGGAGAATAACTACATTCATATCAATGATTTTGGAGAAGCTTTTCTAAAAGGTGGAGATCCCCTTTTGGTTGTTAGTGAGGTTGTACTGGGTGTTGAGTACTCAAATATCGTCTCTGTGTAGTTGGGAGCAAAATGCAGCAGAGAGGATATCTTGAGTTTGTTGCTTCCAGCTGAAGCGGGCAACTCAATAGATCAAACTCTCACTATTTTGGAAGTCGTGTATTGCATGGATTTTTCCTTACATTGTGGTAATCAACCAAAGATTTTGAACGTTACTCCTGTGCCATATCAGTACGTGCAAATGAATTGGGCTGTGTTTCAGGAAATATCAGACGTCTTGACGTCTAGTGGCAGTGATGATAGTGGACCTTCTGCAAGTGTCTCGACTATTAATTTGAAGGTTGGAACTTGACTTGGATTTCATGCTTCTCTTTTTCTATTAAGTTACTAAACATAACTTTTTTGTTGTTTCAAGGAGGAACTGAATGGTAATGTGAACTTCTTGACCGCTGCAATTAATCTCTGCTCGGAGAAGATACTTTATGTTCCCGAGGACTTGATGGAGGAAACGTGTAATATGCTTCAGGAGTTGAGAAAACTCCATTCATTGATGAATATGAGGTTTGTTGGTTCTTCGCGTCTTTACTCGTCAAATTTATTTCTGCTGGATTATATCGTATTACCTTTGGGTTAAGCACATCGTTCTAGATCAATAAAGCATAATTCCATCACCCATCCCCGAAATTAATTTGAACGATGAGGAGCAGACAACATGCTTGCTGTCAAGTTCTAATATAAAGGGGTAATGGGATGTTGAGATGCATATATAGCTCATATCTTTGAACATGGCACCTAATATGTAGTGTTTATCATAAATTTCTCTGGCTTTACTGACGAAACATTATACTATCATCCAACATTTACAGTAAGAAAAGAACGTCATTTACTAAACAGTTATCCCTTTTGGTGATACGTTTTTGTTATGCAGCAATCTGGACAAGGGAACCATTGAACTATTGCTAAAGAGTTTGCTGTCAAGGAAGCCCAAGCAAGAAGTTTTCTTGAATCATTTCATTGTGCCCCAAGGACACAATCGTCGTATTAGAGAACCAGCGCATGGAGAAACTTGATGTAGCGCGTGATGAAGTTGCTGCGATGGACCTTCTTCCGTCTGTCATAAGTACTTTCGAGCCCCGAGGGAGTTACCAGGCTGAAAGGAAGATGAGGAAAAGGAAAAGGAAAAGGAAATCTAACAAAAGGTAAAGGAAATAAAAAGGAATAAGAAACATGCAATAGCATATATGATAAAGAGTATGATGTATATGGTTTACTCCTATACTTTTGTGCATTTTTGTGTTGAGAGTACGAGTCGTAGAAGCAGTCACTAATGTTTACATTAAGTTTGGTTGGGGTACGGTCATATTCTGGACCCAACAAATGAGATTTTTATGTTGAGAGTACGAGTCGTAGAAGCAGTCACTGATGTTTACATTAAATTAGGTTGAGGTACGATCATATTCTGGACCCCACAAACGGGCATGCTTTAGTTGAACATTTTTCATTTGAAACATTATATAGTGTTTTTCACTAATGAACATTTTTCATTTGAACATTACATGAAGAGAATTTTTAATTAAATTCCAAAAAAGGTGAATAATTCAAATTAGACGTCAAATGAAAATTTTCTTTTCTAAAATAATTACTGTTTGGAGACAAATTTTCTTTAGTCTAAACGGACAACTAAAATTAATTAGAGGAGTTTATACAAGGGTTATATTACTCTAAATAACATTTACCAAAACAAAGTCTAAATAACAAAATTGACGGGTCAACAACAACATACCTAATGAAATCTCACAAGTAGGATGACAATGGGATGGGTACGGGGCGAATTGAGCTAAACCCGTAAATCTTTTAAACTGCAGCGTCCCGCATGATGAATTTTTTCATTTTCAACCCGTTCCACTCCGCCTCGCATAGACCCGCCCCGCTTAAATTTTAAAATTGATTCGCTAATTAACGTTTTAATAACTAATTAATTATCTTTAGTAGTTAACATTTTAACAATTATTTCTGAATTGTTAATTAAAAGTTTCTAATTAACAATTTACCGGACATGTCTAGTTTAAATTTTAAAAAAAATAAATTAAAGTCAATATTTAATATAAAAAATTTATATCTTTGATTTTTACTAATTACAAAGATTTAATTTTTTTGAATTTCTATTTTTTTTAAACCCGCAATTCGCCCCCCGCACCCGCATTAGTTTTAAAAATAACTATTTAAACCCGCCTCGCCCCTGCCGAGCCCCACATAGCTTTAAACCCATCCTGCTTGCATAGGTCTAAACCCTCGCCGTACTGTCCCCCCGGCCCCGTTACCATCTCTACTCACAAGTGGAGTCTAAGGAGAGTAAAATGTACATAAATCTTATTATTGTTTCATAGAGATAAAGAAACTATTTTTAAAAAAATAAAATTAAAAGGTATATCAATTTTAAATGATAAAATTGAGAAATACATTTTGAGACAAATTTTCTTTGATTTAAAAATATGATTAAAATGAATGAAAAGAGTTTTTTTTTTAATAATTTTATTGATATTCGAAGGGAAAAAAAAAGTATAAGGCCCACAGTATAATAAGTGCCAATAGGAAACAATACCAAACCTTATCCAATACTATTAAAAAGAAAGATTTGCTGACTAGGTTTTCCTGTCAAACTCAAGTCATATTTTTTTATTTTTCTTCTCGTTGAATATTTGTTTTGAAAATCAATTAAATTTGAATTGCACGTTACGAAAGTTTTTTTTTGAAATAATATTTATGTTTGGTATATGGCTAAATATCAATTGTAAATTACAAAAATTCATTTCTAAACTACCTTAATTTTCACTCCATATATAATATTTATATTAAAATTCAACTAAATTCAAATTCATCTATTATAAAACTCATTAGTACTAATATCTAATAAAAAATTAAATTAAATTAAAATTTAATTTATTACTCAATATTTAATATTTATATTAAAATTTAACTAAATTTGAATTCACCTATAAAATATTCAAAGTCAATTTAGATGTTGGTGGCTATGAATAAAAGTCTAGCTAATTAATGATGAACAATTCCACGTATTTGCCACATACTCAATTTTTAAAATCACTTTTTTCCAAAAAAAATTATTAAACAAATCCCTTATTTTACAGCTCAAATTTATTTTTATAATTAAAAAATATATAAAATTATTTCTGATAGATTCTTGCCTCATATTTATGTGTCGGAACCAAAATCATTTGAAAATTATTGATTTACAAAATTCGATAAATGTTGGACAATAATATCTTCTTTTTTATTACCCTTCCAAATATTATTAAATAAATTCCTTCATTTTCCACCGAGTGTTAACCTTAAATTTATTTTTATAATTAAAAAAAAAGTTATTTATGATAGATTCTTGCCTCAAATTTATATGCCGAACAAAACCATTTGAAAATTATAGGTCTCCAAAATTCAATAATTGTTTGGCAATCAAATCCTCTTTTTTTATTACCCTTCCAAAATAACAATTTAAATATTCAATGGTACACATGTCTATTTTTTTTAAGTAATAAAAATTTACCCCAAATTTCAATTTTCAAGATTCTCAATGGATAACTATGACACCTTTGTCTCTTCTTATCTAAATCTAATCCTCTCGTTTTCATTTTTTACCTATAAATACTCAAACAAATCACCAAACATTTCATTATCCATTCTACTTGAAAAGATATATAATTAACTCAATTTTACTATTTCTTTAAAAATACTAAAGAAAAAATGTTGGCAATTTTCAAGAATGGTGTTGTGAATCCACCAAAGGAGTTGCAAAGTCCAGCTTCATTGCAAGCATCAATTAAAGCTGCAACACCTGAAGAATCTATGAAGAATTTTTTATCTGCAAATCCAACTAATGGATTTTCTATTGGATTTATGGATAAGGCATTTTTGGCATATTCTAATCGTTCAGCTTCATACAACACTATCCAAAGGTATTATTTTGTTTTGCATTCTTAAAATTTTGATACGAGGGTTCCATAAAATAGCCTCTCTACTTCTATGAGGTAGTGGTAAGGTTTGTATATGTTGTTATTGTTGTTGCTGCATTCTTAAAATTTGAATTTGGAGGTTATATTTTCTTCGGACTTTACTCGTAAAATTTTATTATGTATGTGTGTTGTTATCTTTGGAGGTGTCAATTGAATGGAGTGATAAAATATAGATGGTTTAGAATGGATTTGAGTAGGGGTTTTAATGAAGCAAGGCAAATTTTACCTTGTGAAATTTTATTGAATATATTTTTTCGTTGTTGTTAAAGGTGTCAATGAGGTAGGGCAACCCAAAAGATAAATGGTTAGAGATTAAAAAAAAGTAAGCGCACTAAAACATGTGCAGGATTCGAAAAAAGGTTTGATTATAAGGTTTATTATATGTGGTCTTATTGTACCAATAAATTTACCAAGTACTCCAAAATTCTAATGCGACATAGATGGTACCTAAAAATATAAATAGACCGATAGAGATGTCAATGGAGCGGGGTAAGGCATAATATAAATGGGATGGGGAGTACTAGTGGGGTAGGGGTGATAATAGGACGAGGCGAAGTAGGTCAATATAAAATGGAATAATAAAGATAGCAATGGGGTGAGGTGGGGCCAAACATGATATTAGTGGGGTAGAGATGGTACAAGGTAAGTATGATAATTGGATGAGGTAGAGTAAATCAAAATTTAAATAGGGATGATGGAGATATCCATCATTTGTTAGATGATAAGTGTATATCTGTCGTAAATTGCGAAGTTGAGGGTTATAGTTGTTCCATTGACCTTTTAATTGTATTTACTTGAATTTTCTCAACTTTGTATTTATTTATTTATTTGCCTATGAATTTTTTATATGATTCAATCTTTTCTTTTTTGTAGGTTGTTTTGTGGTGTGAATGACATATATTGCATTTTCTTGGGAAATTTAAACAACTTATGTTCTTTAAACAAGCATTATGGGCTTTCAAAGTGTGCAAATGAGGCAATGCTTGTAAGTGAGGCTTATCGCACCCTCCGCGATAGAGGCCCATACCCGGCCCATCAAGTCCTCAAGGAACTTGAAGGTAGCTTTGGATTTGTCATCTATGATCACAAGGCTAATACTGTCTTTATTGCTCTTGTAAGTATATATAATGTTATCGTTTAAGTTATATATATCATCAGTGTTTGGATATCGCAGTTTATACTATATTGTTTGGGCTTTGTGCGTTGGATCCATCAGGAATAGAACATTCTTAGTGGATCTGACATGGATGTGATTGATTTTTGGAGAATTCGAACGATATATTTATTTTTGTCTCTAATTAATGAAATATGATGTATAGGGCGGTGATGAAAAAGTGAAGTTCTTTTGGGGCATAGCATTTGATGGATCGGTGATGATATCTGATAATGTGGATCACATTAAAGCAAGTTGTATCAAATCATTTGCTCCCTTCCCAAGTGGTATATATCTCAAACTTAAAAAGTCCTTATATATATATATATATATATTGAATCCTCTTCGGCTAGTTCGTATATTTACTTCTTTAAATTTTGAACTCCCTTAATTAAAATTCTGGCGGGCACAAGCACTTTGGTCATGTGTGGATGCAACATGTTACTTTGATCTCAACTATTAGTTATTCCCTCACTAGGACTCATTCAGTCGAAGTAATTTAGATTGAAGTAACAAGATTATTGAATCGGCTTCGAAATCAATAGTTCTAGCGGTTGATTTAAAAAATATGTTACTGCTGAAACACGATAGAATTGATGATGGATTAATATTATGTTTATGTAGGGTGCATGTACCATAGTGAAACAGGATTGAAGAGCTATGAACATCCAAGTTACAAGATGAAAGCAATGCCAAGAGTTGATAGTGAAGGTTCAATGTGTGGAGCTTATTTCAAGGTTGATGTCTACTCAAAAGTAAATAGCATGCCAAGAGTTGGAAGTGCAGCTAATTGGGCAACTTGGGGCCAGTAGACATGATTTTGATCGCTCTAGATCTTTGATCTTTATCTGAATTCGATTAAAAAAATGAGTTTATTTAATAATTGCTCATCTTTTATATCCAAATTGTATTTCAGTTAGTTTCAATCTTTTCTAGAAGGACCTCAGCTTTGTAAATTGACATGAGGTTCCTAGATGAGAAGTTTCTTTTTTTGTTTTTTTTTTCTCTTTTATTTAGTTATGTTTTGAGTAGTAAAAGTAATGTGCAAATGTTTTTCTCTTTAATAATTTTTTTTGCCACCTATGTTCTATTTCCATCTTAAAATATTTCATAAGTTAGGTTAAAATATAGAAATTTACATAAATAATATATTATATATCAAATATTATTCTTTTTTAGAATATTTTTTTATTATAATCTATAATATATTTTATCAATAAATAACATGAACATCTTCCTCTCCCTCTCTTTCTCTTTCTTTTCTGCGTACTTTTCTTTCTTTCTTTTTCTCTTTTCTATCTCGCCCTTTCTATTTATGTAATGACTCGTTACGTCATTTTGAGAATTAGTCCTTTTGATTTCCTAAAAGATTTATCTCGTAAAATTTTAGTGGGTGATTTGGACTATTTGATAATTAAGATTGTTTAATTTATGGGTAAGTTTGAATAATTTATATAATGGTAGTTTAAATCCTAATTTGTTTAAAATCTTATATTACTTGATCCAAATATTAAAAATTAGTAATGAAATTTAATTCAATTTTTATAATCTAAAATAATCAAGAAGAAAAGACGTAAGGGTTAGTCGGCTGCATACAAATCTCGAAGATCGCTTCAGGTGAGCTTTGATAGAAACTCAACTTCGTTAGCTTTGCCAATAAATAGTATAGGATACCACACACATGAGTGATTATTTTATGAAATTCTAAAGCTTAAAGAGTGATTATTTTATGAAATTCTAAAGCTACATTATTGTCTAAAGCTTGAATGGAAAAACTGTCACAAAATCTCACTAAGTGACAATAAAGTTGGATTGAAAACATATCACTTTGGTGGTCATTAATGATGGCCAGTGATCTTCTATTATTAAAGTTAGTATGTAACACAAATCATGCCAATGTGAAACGACCAATGACGTAACTAGTGGGCTGGTTTTCAACTGCTATCATTGTTATTATTGCATGATTAAAGTTTCATATATTAAGATAGGTGATTAGATATTAGATGTATCATATTTTATAAACTCCATTAAAGTTATATTATTTAAAAGAATTTCGATGGAATCCTAGGCTCAAGATTAGGAACTTGACTATAGATTTGGGTGTTTTTAGCTTTGAAATTTTGTTGTGATTATTATTTGACTAGATCGTGGTGCTACGGATTCGATTCGAAAAGGGAATGCCCAAGTGTTTGAGTGATCGTGGTTTGACTAAGGCAAGTGGATTTCCAAAACTTTGTAATTCTCGTAGAATTCTCAAATCTTCCTTGCTTCCATGTGTGATGCATGAAATATTTGCAATATCATGAAAATGGGGTGATTAAATGTAAATGTGAGTTGATGGGGGTGTTGTAACACTTGAATTAAAAAATGTGGCTAAGTGATGAAAATTCTGTTTTGAGATATATTGTTGAATTTGTACCAAGACCAAGGTATTATTAGTTGTATTAAAATGTGTCATCTCCTCATTATTGTGTGAAAATGCCAATTTGCATTGACTTTGTGACAAGTGTTATGTGAACATGAAAAAGAAGAAGAATTAAAGAAGGTGTACCATTTCGAGGGACGTGTCGCACGCCGCGATGGATACCATATTTAAAGGGTCGTGTCGCACACCACCACGGATACTATGATTCGAGGGTCGTGTCACACGCTGTGACAGATGCATGGACTAAAAATCCCCCATGGATCCCAGACTGAGAGACAACTGATATGTATCACTAGGACATGCATTATTATACTTGACATCATTATATAAACATTGCATCTCATCCTTGCATATTTTTGTGTAGCATGATATTTTTTTCGGTGATTGATTACGTTATCACTTGTGAGTGTGAGTCGTGACATGTGATGTAGAGGTATGGTATACTAAAAACGTACTTCTACTTATACTATATCTTGCTAGACTGACTGATTTTCTATGCAGATTGTAGTTGTAGAGGTAGGTTGGAATGAAAGAAGTTTGTGTATTATATTGGACTTACCTTGTTTAGTTCGTTTACTTGTTGGGTACCGTGTTGCTTTTGGTACTCACCCCTTGCTTCTACACTTGTGTAGGTTCTGAGCCCGGATAGTGAGTAATACTTTTCTTGATCTTCCGAGGCTTTCTCTGGAAATTTAGAGAGGTAACTGTTGTCATCTGGCTGACTCTCTTGTTCCTATTTCTGTAGTGCTTTGTTCTATTCAAGAAGAAAGACACTTTAGACTTGTGTTTCCTTGATTTTCTATATTGCTAGAGGCTTGTACACGTGACAACTTGATTTTGGAGATTTTTAATTAAGTTGACTCATTATCCGCAATTAAACTTTCATTTTTATTATATTTTGTCTTCTTAACGTTATAGTTGGGTTGTAGGCTGACATATCTTAGTGGGATAAGACGAGTGCCATCACACCTATTTTTGGGCCGTGTCAATTTAACTCTTCATCTTTAATATTATATATTCTTATAAATTTTATTATTATTATTTCAATAAATATAATATATTTTTTAATAATGTAAAATAAATTAAATCATACTAAAATATTTATAATTCACCTTTTACATTGAAAGATACTTATAATATGTATTATTTACTTAATTTAAAATGTACAATAGTCATTTTTATTATTTTCACTTATTAATAATGTTAAGATAATTATTATATTAAAAATACATTACTTATATTCTTCACGTATATTAAAAAATATCTATAATACATATCAAGTATTGAATTCAAAATATATTACAATTGTAGGTTTTTTTTAATGGTGTCAAAAAATTTCATATATGAATTTCAAATATTTAAATACTATTCAAATTAGTTTATATGTTTAATATTTCAAAATTATGTCAATACATTATATATGTATTTGTATAAAATAAATTTTCTAGTTTAAAGAATAGTAAGAATACTATTTGTGTAATATTTGATATATTATTTATGTAAATTCTCCTTTCAGTAAATATAATATATTTTATAATAATGTAAAATTAATTATACTGAAATATTTAAAATTCACACATAATACTTCTAATATGTATTATTTATTGAATTTAAAATGTATTATAGTTATTTTTTATTATTTTCTCTTATTAATTATGTTAAAATAAAGATTATATTAAAAATATATTACTTATATTCTCCACGTGCATTAAAAATGCTTATTATTTTTAAAAGAAAGAGAAAGAGTAATAAAGAGAAATGGAAGAGAAAGGTTCTCTTTCTCTTTCTTCTTCTCTTTGCTATTTTTGATAACAAAAGTATAATTATATTTGGTAAGAGTTAAAATTATGTTAAAACTCGTAATTTTAATTAAAAAATATATTATTTATGTAAATGACCCTAAAATATAATTTTAAATTTGTTACAAATTATATTGTTAAAGAGTACAAAATATCAATTTATTCAAATGGTAAAGTATGTAATTATTATGATTTATATAACTTTTTTTTAGGTAACATAGCACGTGAAAGAATTTTTGAATAATTAAAAAAAATGAAGATTTTTAACTATAATTTTTACAAGTCGTTTTATTTTTCTAAAAGAAATTTTTATTTATAAACAAGTTAATTGTAAAGAAGTTTGTGTACTGTCGCATTATCTCTGTATCAGTGGTTAGTATATCATTACTTAACATGGTTTAATCAGCAAAAAGAATAGTACTTATTGGGTATTCATATTTTGTAGCTAGCCACATCATATATTAGTGAAAAGGCGCAAATAAGAATCATGATCCAAAGTAACTTAACGGCTGTCCTGTTAAGAGGAAAATTTCACTCGCGCTCTTGACCATTGGAGGGACGATCAAGAAAGTGTTGAGACCCCATATTAATTATTGAAGATGCTAAAGTACTATTCTAAATTATTTTGATTAATTTTTTTAACAACATAATTTTCATCAACAAAATGAAAATATTAATTAAATTAGGTAGTTAAAATTTTCGAAAGAAAAAAAGTTAATGTTGGTCAAAATTTGTGGTATACACAAGCACCAAATGTTCAATTCCCTATGGTAATTATGTCGCAATCATAATTTTCTGTAGGATAGATTTGGAAAAATATGAATATTTGCATTATCATTTGAATTTTATTTCTACTTGAAGAATACGTACAAAAATAACTTTTGTACCTAACTTTGATCTACAATTTTTGTCGGTATGGGAAACCAGTGTACTATTACAAGCATTCATAACTTTAGCATAAATTATTCATATGCTAAATTAATAGATCATCTATTTCATAATTAAAAGTATAAATAAAATTATTTATCATAATTATCCTTTTGATTATACCCCTAATTATTTCTATAGAAAATGTAAATAGTTAAAATAAAATTTTCTATTAAATAAAAGATAAATATAAAAAAAAATCCCAACACACACTTGCACGCTGATTGATCAAGTTCATAGTAGTTCACATCGAAGACCAGGGTGAACATTCAACGTTTTCAAATCATTCTGTCTCCTTCAGCTTAATGACCCCGTCTTTTTATATATTTCAAGATTAGTCAGATCTTGTATTTATTTTGGTCAACTTTTGAAACTTGTACTCATTTTATTTTATGTATATAGCAGCTCTATAATAGTAACTTTCAGATTGTGAGAGAGATTCTTATATTTTTTTGTAGTTATATACTTTTAGTTAGTTTTGTTTCTGTCTCTCTTATTTGCTGTCTTTGCTTAGTTTTGATAGTTCTCCCTCGAATAATATCAAATGTGTATAATATTATAAATCTTACCGATATAAATTATTACATAGTAATTGAGATCACTCCACTTATAACAAGAAGTCTTTGAGGATACATATAAATTCTCAAAAGCTCCATTATCTCAAAAATGATTTTCATTAATGTTTAAATTCAAATTTAATCCAATTTTAATCGAGTTGAGTGGAAACGGGGTTGGGGGGTTGTGGGTGTTCCAAAAAGGTAGTTGAGAAATACATTGTTTGACAGAGCATCTTCCATCTATCCCTATCAAAGCTCTCCACATGAACAAATGAAAATGGTGCATAAGTTTTCTTCTTCTTCATCTACCATTTCTTCCACACGACGTCTTTTTTGTTGTCTAATCGCCCATATTTCCCCATATTCTTCTTCCTAAACTCCAAATTTGTTAATATTCACGGTTGCAAAGTCCAAAACGCAACTCTCCGTTTTTCCCCAAAATTTTAAGGTACGTAACAGTTTTTCTCACTCTGAATTACTATTTACGATTTGGATTTTGCTAATTTCCTGAATTTTATGATTTTTTTTGTTGCTTCGGTTGAAAAATTGCTGGCCAGGTTGATATCAGTAGAATAATTGACTCATAATTTGTTCATTTTCGAAGCTGCAAACACTAGTTTAAGGATTTGAATTGAGCTAGTTACAATTTGATTTCCTGATTTTTTTTTAACAAAGTTGCTAAAATTGTTAACGAGGTTGAGATCAGTAGAATAATTGACTCATAATTTGTCCATTTTTTTGAAGCTCTAAACACTACGTTTGAGGATTTGAATCGAGCTAGCTGCAACTTGATTTCCTGTTTTTCATTTTTTTTTTGAGTTATGCTTAAGTTGTTGGCTAGGTTGAGATCAGTAGAATAATTGACTCATAATTTGTTCATCGTTCGAAGCTCCAAACACTATGTTTGAGTATTTGAATTGAGCTAGCTACAATTTGGTTTCCTGATTTTCGTGTTTTATATTTTGAATTATGCTAAAATTGTAGGCTAGGTTGAGATCAACAGAATAGTTGACTCATAATTGTTTCATTTTCGAAGCTCCAAACACTATGTATGAGGATTTGAATTGAGCTAGCTACAATTTTGTCTCCTGATTTTCCTGTCTTTTTTATATTATACTAAAATTTTTGGCTAGGTTGAGATCAATAGAATAATTGACTCATAATTTGTTCATCTTTCGAAGCTCCAAACACCACATTTAAGGATTTGAATTGAGCTAGCTACAATTTGATTTCCTGATTTTCGTGGATATTTTCTGTTTTCTCTCTCTGTATTAAGTACTATTTAGGATTTGGATTTAGCTGACTACAATTTGATTTCCTGATTTTCGTTTTTTTTTTTGTTGCTTCGGTTGAAAATTGCTGGCTAGGTTGATATCGACAGAATAATTGACTCATAGTTGTTTCACTCTTGTGGGATTTCACTGGGTATGTTGTTGTTGTTGTTATTTTTAAATAAGCTAAATTGTTGGCTAGGTTGAGATTAGCAGAATAGTTGACTCATAATTGTTTCATTTTTCGAAGCTCCAAACGCTATGTTTGAGGATTTGAATTGAGCTCTAGCTACAGTTTGATTTCCTGATTTTGGTGGATATTTTGTTTTTCTCTCTGTATTAAGAGCTATTTAGAATTTGGATTTAGCTAACTAGATTTCATGATTTTTTTAAAAAAATTTCATTTTGCTCCTGTTAAAAGTTGCTTGTCATGTTGATATCAACAGTATAATAGACTTGAGCGCAATTCTAAACTCATAATTATTCATTTTCGAAGGCTATAAACACTATGTTTGAGGATTGAAATTGAGTTAGCTACAATTTGATTTCCTGATTTTGGTGGACACTTTTGTTTTTGTTTTTTGCTAAAAATTGCTGGCCATGTTGATCAACAGTGTAAAACTTAATTAAATTTATGATCAATTAAGTTTAAAGTGATTAAGCTGCAAAGAATTTCTAGCGATTAAAGCTGAATTTGAGATGGAGGGTTCATTTTAGAGCAAATTTTAAAATGATGATATCATTGGTCAGAAGGGGAACCTTGGTTTAACTGGTGAAGTTGCTACCATATGACCAGGAGGTTGCTATTTCGAGCTATGAAAGTAGCCTTTTGCAGAAATGCAAGGTTTAATAGAACCTTGTGGTCAGGTCTTTCTCCAAACCACACAATAGGGGGAGCTTAGTGCATTGAGCTACTCTTTTTTGATACCACTGGTCTAGAATTTTGTTTTATGGTACATTATCTTAGAATGCTACAACATATCCAGACTCGTATAATCCCATAAAGGGGGTTTGGCGAAGGTAGGATGTTTGCAGACCTTACCCTTTATTTGTGGGATAGAGAGGTTGTTTCTGAAGACCCTTGGCTTAAAAAAATGTTTTCGAAGCAGAAGTGCAAGAGTAAGTTAGCTTGGAATACTTAAAATTTTAAAATATGCCCATGCTCACTAATTTTTAGATGGCAAAATGCTTAAACATGCTACATCTTTTGCTAGGTTTTTTCAGGGTTTAAGACCGGTTTTTACTTGTACTATATTGTTCTTAGATGTTATATAAAACATCAACTGGCTCAAGTGCAATCTGCTTCTCCGTTTTAATTCTTTGGTTTACCTCAATGCATCATAGTCATCAGCTTCTTTGCACTTCAATTACGTTCTACTTTTAAAAATGTTTTCAGAAATATAAGTTTGATGACACTTGAATGTTGTTATTTTGCTCTTGCTGATTTGGGTGATTTTCCAATTCACATGGATATTCGAGTAAATTGATATGCATATAAATGTGTAGGATGTGATGGATATGTCGTGTAGTAATTTATGTATATTTCTGTTTTTATGCAGTTTCTTTCTTTTTGGGTACCAAGAATGTTGAATTTTAGCTAATTGTTTCCTTCGTATTTAATCGAACGAAACTTAATACATTTAACTGTGGAATGCCTGAATTTCAATAGTCGACATGAGTAGCAGACTATATTTTTGGTAATGAAATGTGTTTTTCTTTTAAAGTTGGTGTGGTACATTAATCCTAATAGTTGGTGTCAGTTAGGTTCCTCGATAAACATTTTGCTCCATTTGGTCCTGTTTATTCCACTTCTCATTTTTTTAGAAAAAAAGAAATGACAACTTTTCCTTTTATATCTCACAACAGTGAATATTTACTTGTCACAGAAAAATTGGGGATGGCTAACATGTCATACTAATGTCAAGAGGCGTTATGGTCAAGTAGGTTTCAAGTGGCACTATGGTCAAGTAAGGAGCCTACTAAAGTATAGATTGAAATGAGTTGCAGCTGCTTTGGTGCCTCAACTCAGCGGCAGAAAAGGGGTGCCGATCTTGGTCATCAGGATACTGCAGGTTGGTGCTAGTTGAATCTTGAATGTTAGCTGATCAGTTATTCTCAGTTGAATGATTTTTTTCTTTGTTTGATGCATTTGTCACAACTTTATATTGCCTTCAGCGTTAAGCCCTATATTCCTCTGGGTCAAAAATCCATTTCTTAATAGGAACGAATGGAGCAATTTGTAAACTAAAAGAAACCTATTTATCGGTTAGTTGTTTGTGAATTAGCAGAAATAAAATGTTCTCTATGTTAGCCCGGGGTTGTAGCTTAGTGATAAGAGTGTCGCAAGTGATGTGTGGGTTAAGACGCACATCACAAGTTTGAATCCTGCTGCAAACAAGAACCTGGTATTTAAGTGAATAGTAGAGGGGTCTGTTCATTATTTACCAAGTTTCAAACCATATGCCAGCTGGCCCTTGGAGATTTCTTGGTTATATTAAAGAAAACATTTTCTCTGTCTATAAAATATGCTACAACCATGTCAAAATAGACATAGCTTTGCTATTTTTAGTGCCCAAGAGAAATGAAGCAGACTGACAGAATATCTGGATAGAAATTAGTTACTTTCTCAGCCTCATTTTTTGTGGCACCCTTTCCTTTTTAGTCCGTCCCGAAAAAAATGTCACCTTACTATCTATTTAACTTTGAAAAAATTCTACTTTTACCCTTAATGAAATGAATCTCTGCCACAAAAATATCTAAGAATTGTTTTAGACCATAAGTTTCGAACAATCTTCCTTTTTTTCTTAAACACCGTGTCAAGTCAAAGGGTGCCACATAAAATGGGACAGAGGGAGTAAAAGATAACATACTACAATCAGACATAGTAAATCTAGTAATATAAGTATGCAAGAACCATTAGAAACTGAAGTGGGAAATGATATTAGTGAATGCACTAATGGGAAGCCAAAGGGAAAGATAAAACGTAAAAGACAATATAAAATAGTTATTTTTATCAAGCAATCTGCCATTAGTTACTTCAGAGATGAACTGCTAATTTTGTTGAAGAAAGAAGGAGGCATTTCTAAGAGAGGTATATCTCAAGTACAAAAGGTAAATGCCTCTACTTGGAAAACATATGCCTATATGGAGAAAGGCCTTTTGGGTTGCTTTGAGTGTCTTACTAGGCTCCAAGAACCTCAAATATGGATGAAGAATGAGGATCTGGTTCAGAAATCGGTGATTAGGAGCAAATATAATCTATGTCCTAATCCTAGTTTGTATATGTATGCTATATAAATGATGACATGTTCCAGAATCAGTTGGTATTTTGATTTTGATCCAAGGGGTCAATTTGTACTGGCCTTTGATTCCAAATGTAATGAAAAAGTCAATCAATCAATTACACTTCAATCTGATTAATTGGGGTTGACTATATGACCAATTGACCACTCTCTCCAGTATTTAGAGAATTCATATAATAATTAGACTATTTTTCGTTGGCCATCAAGTGGTTGCACCCTTCTTCGTTATCCAGCTTGGACGAGGTATCCTGTACAAAGCTCACTTAAATGGACTTGCTTCAAATTTGCTTCGGAATCTGGAAAAATGGAAGTTCTCTAACACTAACTAATGTGGTAGGTTTAATCATCGAATAGTAGCATAAGGCCTGAGGAGTATATATGATCTAGGTAAATACTATGTGAGCGGGGGTGGTTGAAGTTGGTGGGCTATTGGTGGTAGGGGTGGAATGCGGTGTGTTAGAGGATAAGGAGGAGTAGAAAGTTGCTTAGGAAAATTATTTTCACCTTTCCTGTAGTCAATTTTCTCATTTTTAAGTAACTTGTTTTACTGGAGAAAATAAGTTATTTTCATAAGAAAAGTCTACTGTACCAAATGACATTTTACAAAGTTATACAGCAGTCATGCATCAATACTCAGTTGTAGGATGAAAAAGTTCCATCTAGTGGTTGTTTCTGGTGCCACCGTGAGAATTTGATGAAGATGCAATGTCATACGCTCTATTCTTGGTCTAAGATTTGATGCGTTACATTTGTTGCTTAACATATACTTCTATCCATCTCTTTTCCACTACAACTTTAATCTTTACCTCCTGTATCATGGACACACTAATATTTTCTCTGTCAGGCTGCTCCACTGCAAAGACAAAGAACATTTCATATAGTGAATTACGAAGAGCAACCAACAACTTCCATCAAAGTAATAAAATAGGGCGGGGAGGTTTTGGAATAGTATACAAGGTTCAACTCTATTCTATAAATACTTCTCTTCGTTTGTATTCTTGATCTTTATTGCATGGACAACTTCCATTTGCATGGAACTCGCGTGGTGCTTTTTACAGAATTCTATTGCCAAAACCTTTAGATGTTTTTCTCATAATTTGTATGAAGAGATATAATAGGCGTTTTGGCCATAGATTCCAAATGTTTTTCACTTTATTTGGAATTTCTGGAGTTGGAATTGAAGATGAAGTTGTGTTTGGTCATTCTTTTTCAAATTGGAAATCTGTTCATAATTTAAATGTACTTAAATACAACTTCAAAAGTGAAGATTGAGTTGGAAAACAAGTTATAAGCTGTTGTCCAAAGTTGAAATACAGTTTCTAGTTGGGTATGAAATTTACATAACCAAACCCTGATTTTCAAATAAAGTGAAAAGTTATTCCAGAGAAAAGGTGCATAAATTTCAAGGCCAAACAGGTATATGTTATCTGCAATTCTTCAAAATTTTGTATTCCAAACTTGTTACTAATTATGTGATTTGATTTTCATATTTTCTGCCTCCTATAGTAAGTTGTCCAGAGACGTCTTTAAGTCCTGCAGCTGCAAGTGTCAGTTCATGGTTTTTGCATATATGTAATATAAGTCATGAGATCAAGATATTTAGTGTATAACAAAGTCCTTGGACTGCGTTGCCATGTTTGTTGAATGATGATTTAACGTTAGAGCAACTTTGTAGGGAACTCTAAAAAATGGGATACAAGTTGCTGTGAAGACACTTTCTGCTGAATCGAGACAGGGGTTGCGTGAGTTTTTGACT
The DNA here is from genome assembly GCA_000787875.1 of Solanum virginianum. NCBI lineage: Eukaryota > Viridiplantae > Streptophyta > Magnoliopsida > Solanales > Solanaceae > Solanum > Solanum virginianum. The sequence continues at coordinate 53,720 of DF358795.1, read as the reverse complement.
GAGATTGAAACCATATCAGATATTAGACACCCCAATCTGGTTGAGTTGATTGGATACTGTCTTGATGGAAATAACCGGATCTTGGTCTATGAATATTTAGAAAATAGGAGCCTTGATCGAGCATTGTTCGGTAAATTTGCTTGGAATAAAAAAAGTACTTCACCATTTATGAAGGGATACTGAAAATGGTGCTTGCTTTGCAGGTTCCAGCACGAGTAATGTTAAATTAGAGTGGGACACAAGGGCTTCTATTTGCTTGGGTATCGGTGCAGGTCTTGCTTTTCTGCATGAAGAATTAGTGCCACATATAGTGCACAGGGATATCAAAGCTAGTAATATACTGCTTGATAAGGATTATCAAGCAAAAATTGGAGATTTTGGACTGGCAAAGCTTTTTCCAGATAATATCACTCACATCACCACGCAGATAAAAGGAACCACGTATGTCTCCTGAATTTATTGTTGGTGTTTTCTGTGGCTATACTTGAAATCACATTCACATGTGAGCTTGGTGAGTGTGAGTGTGGATTATTCTAGAGGTTGGGTATCATTATAAATCTTTTATATGCACATTTTAAAGCAGTATTCTTACACCAAAGGTGTGTTTGGAACAAAGGAAAATACTTTCCATGAAAAACTTTCTCTTGGAAAAGTTTTCCTTGAAAATAAGTAATTTTCTTATTTAGTATTTTTTTGGTAAGCATGCAGAAAATAGTCTCAGAAGTATATATATATATATATATATATATGATCTAGGTAAATACTATGTGAGCGGGGGTGGTTGAAGTTGGTGGGCTATTGGTGGTAGGGGTGGAATGCGGTGTGTTAGAGGATAAGGAGGAGTAGAAAGTTGCTTAGGAAAATTATTTTCACCTTTCCTGTAGTCAATTTTCTCATTTTTAAGTAACTTGTTTTACTGGAGAAAATACTTTCTAAACATTTTGACCAACCAGACATAGGAAAATTGGAGAGCTATCTTGCTATATCTAAATTAATTCGTTCTTTTTTTTTTTTTTTTAAGAACTGTCTTGTCTGAACTATGTTTACTTATAATTTACCTCTTCTAGTAGTCAAGAATCAAGAACAAACGTCCTTCATAGCACCTTGCGACTGTATTAGTCTATGAATTCACTGTCTTTCCCCTATTCTTTACTTATATTATTCCAACTAAGAAAAATAGTGGATTCTATAATCTGCCTCGAACTACTGAAGTTTTCTGAATGATTGGTGTTATGGAGTACCTAGGTCTCCTGCTTTAAATTTTGAAATGGTGCCATGGGGTGACTGAAAGCAGTGTTCTTACTTCTATATCTTTTTCTTTTCCAAACAGTGGCTATCTGGCACCTGAATATGTTATGGGCCGTCAATTAACATCCAAGGCGGATGTTTACAGTTTTGGGGTCCTAATACTTGAAATAGTAAGTGGCAGGAGTAGTGGCAGTGGTACATGGCAAGGGCAGAAGTTACTCCTGGAATCGGTGGGTATAATTTTCAAATTCCTTAAATTTCTTTCTAGATATGCATTCTGTTTCTCAGTAGCATCAATAGTGTATTGCATGGTTTACTTGCATTTGCAACTAGCATTTTCATATACTGTTTATCGTTATTTAAAATACGAAAATTGCTAGGCATGTCAACATGTGATTCTATAGATAATATGGGTGAATCTATTGATGATAAATATATATCAATGAGAAAATTTAATCTGCTTCAATATCAAACTAATTTGGATGTTTATTGAATTACCCATCATGCTCTATTTGGGGGACATTTCTTGCCGATACTTGCAAATAAATCGTATTGCCAATACGACAAATAAATCGTATTTTATTTGCTCTTAAAGCCCTAACGAACCTTGAAACTTCTTTTTTTGTTTTGCATTTTTTGCTTTTGATGTCACTGAATAGTTGTACCGTAAAGTCTATTAAGCCGGGGAGGCAGCCATATACTAGTCATTCAAAAAGACAGAAGAGTAAGCAATGCAAAGAAATGTGACAATACACCGATATGTTGAGGTTTTGCAATCTTGCAGTTTTCAGGCTTAATATTGAGGGAACTTTCAAGATTATTGCAAATAAAATCTGTTCCTTACCCTTTTTGTCTTCTCGCAAATTTATGATGTCTCTTCTTGAAAACACAGCATCCCAACATTCTTGTAACTGCCAAAGGTTTCATTATCTAATGACAAATCGAATTACAATTTACTGTTATCAGGCATGGCAATTCTACGAAGAGGGAAAGCTGTTAGAGTTGGTCGATCCAGAAATGGGCGATTTTCCAGAAAAAGAAGTCCTCAAGTACATTAAGGTAGCTCTCTTTTGCACACAAGAAAATGCAAATCGAAGACCGATGATGAGCCAGGTTCTTGACATGCTCACAAAAAACATCAAGCTAAACGAGAAAGAACTCACACCACCAGGATTTTTCCAAGATTCGGGCGGTTTTAATAGCTCACAACTAAAACTGAAGTCATCTGAAAGCAGCACAAGTCATCAAATGAGTTCTGTACCTCTTTCAATCACTCAGGTGACCCCTAGATAAATCAATTACACATTTGTGAATGGCAATTGAATATATTTAGTAAGAAATTATTATTACCTATGGGGCTTTGGTTCAGCGATGAGGATGCAACACGTGATATGTGGATTAAACGCACTTCATGAGTTTAACTCGTGCAGCAAATAAAGTCTAGTATTTAAGTCGGAAAGAGGATAGATGGCAGGACCATACACTCCGGAGTTCCAAATGTGTGCACCAACTAGAGTTGGAGCAGAAGCCACAGGGAATTCTTTATTATCAATAAATGATATACTCCATTTTTTACTTTCTAATTATTTGGTTGTCTTTAAAAGGAGTTCGTGTTTTCATCAGTCTAATAGAATGATCAGACTAGTCAAATTGTATAGTCTTTATATTTTAAATTTATTTTACTTTGTTTTCCTTTAGCCAATGGCCTACTGGAAACCTTTTATCTCTCAAGGTTAGAGTAAGGTATGTGTACACTCTTATCATTTCCAAATCCATTTGTAATGTTTTACCTTTTTTTAGATCTATCTCCCATCTTTTTTTTTTTTTTTAAATTGGGATAGGGGAAGGGGAAATTGGGAGGGGATTATAATGTGAAGAATCAAATACTCACCAACAAGGTGAGAGTTCAGATAGTCAACCAACTAAACTACTAAGATTCTCTAAATGTATCTCTCGTCGTCGCATTGGGTACTACTACTCATTGCACTAAGGGTTGTTTGCTTGAGTGATTTACAAAAATAATCTTAGAGGTGAGTGTTCTTCAGTTTTACACCGGACTTATCCATCGGATAGAAAATTTCAGAAGAATTTTTTTTTGAAACGTTTCAAACTTGAGATCTTAAATATACTACTTTATTAATGTGGCTAAAGCCTCTCATTAAAAACGAAATGAAATATTTTTAAGGTAGATTATTTAAATAAATGTCTCATTCCTTTTTAATGGATCGAAAAAAGAAAGTGTCTACGTAATATGACAAAAAAGGAAAGAAAAAGTACCAAATATAAAAAATGCCAATTAGTTTGGGACAGACTAAGAAAAGAAAACGAAGTCAAACAAGTTGAGACAAAAGTTAGTAGTTTTAGAGCCTTTGCAACACAAAATCATGACATATAATGATACACGATGGAGCCTCTAGGTCAACAACAAAACCCACAGAGATAAAGAAAGTTAAAACAATATCAACACTAGAGAGGGAAAAAAGCTTTGTATGAACATGAAAATCGTCTCGACTTCAATTACAAATAAAAGATCTTGATGTTTAGAACACCAAAATGCAGCTGCATTCACCTCAAATCAACAGAATGCGCGCAAGGCAAAGAATATCGAGCACCAGAAATGGTTGTTTCCGCATCAAGTAGCTGGATGTTTTCTTGTCCCTCAAGAGAATAAAGAGACCTCCACAGTAGCAGTAACTGGTTCTTCTGATGTCTGAGTAACAGGAGGTTCACTAGCAGGTATGTTATCTCTGGTAGCAGGTGCAGTTCCCTCTGCTGCTGCATCTTTAGGGTTCTTCGCATCTTTTCCGTCCTTCCCATCTTTGGCAGGCTTGGGTGGTGGTGGTGGTAGCATATGAGGTGGCGGATTGTGCTTAAGCTTCACCAAGATATGACGCATCCTTGAAAGATCGGTGGGTTTTCCAGGTTTGGGCCCTTGGATGACTGTGACGGATGGCTTCTTCTCTTGATCCTTCTTCCGTCCTTTCTTCTCAATATTTGGAACTTCATTAGGAACAAGGTCTGCTATGGCTTTCCAATACTGTTTATCAGCTTCTTTATGGAACTTTTCTTGATTAGTTATGTACACCTGTTTCAACGGGAAGTAAAAACAAAAAGTTTTTTTAGAGATACGGAGCGTTGTAAGAGTGAATAGGGTGGAACTCACAACTCTCCGGAAAAAAACTTACATTCTCTTTGTCTCGGTTGTTAGTCTTATTGGTCTCAATATTGAGCTTTCTTTTCTCATAGAATGCTTTATTATGCTCTTCACCTTCCTCAATAATTCGGTTTCTGATTTCTTTTTCTCTCTTCTCATTTTCCTCGAGACGGATGGCATTTTGCCTGCATCCCAACCAAAACACAAATTATAACGAATCTAACAAGGAAAACAGTATTCAGGGTACCATTTCTGTTTTCACAAGTATCACTAATCAGAACAGGAAAAGGAAAAACTGATTTGAATCCAGCCAAAAGCATCAATGGACTTAGATAACAATCACACATCGACCTCACCATCCTACTTCTGTCTTTTTTTTCTGTTAAAAGTATCTATAAGATCAAGAAGGGTAGAGGCTTTTGCACAACCAATTACTTCCGCGATGAATAAGCCGCTGAAACAGTCAGCTAGCAGCAACCAGAACATCAATGATATTGTAATAAGTCCATCCACATGCTTCTGACTTGACATTTTCTCATATGAAGAAGATCAACATTAAGGACTTGTTTTTCTCCTTTAACAAAATGGAATAACCTATAGTGTCAACTGTGGTTCTAATTATCCTTTATAATTGGCAATGAGTATTGAGTGACTCCAACACAAGAAAGCTATCCAACAAATGAAAGCATAAAAGAGAATCATTTGAACCTAGGGACTTCAAGAAACTACTGAAGTTTCAGATCTAAGGTGGAAAAGGGCAGAAATTAACACAAAAGAAATCATATACTTCAAACATTATTGTTGCCTAAGTTGCTCGGACTCTTTACTTTTGGTGCCGCACCCGTGTTGACACGACATGGGTGTAGGTGTGAGTGTGGGATTCGTGTTCGATTTGGTCAACCAGTTTTGGGAATTTTGACTAAAATCGATGGGGAAAGGTAGGACGAATTTAATGATTTCTGTAATCAATACAAAAGTTCAAGTGAAATTGCAGAGAATGGGGTATCTTTTATATAGAAATTTTGATGTCATGCCTTTTTCTTTAATCTCCTTCCAAGATTTTCTTCAAGTTTTCCACAGAGTAAATCATAATTTAGATTTTATCACTCTATTTTTAGATATTTTGATTATTTTTAGGCGAATTCCCGCATCTGTATCCATACATGGATCCATATTCCCGAATCTTAAAAATTATATCATGAAGAATCCGGCCTCTAGATCAGCACCCATATTAGACACATGCACCCGAGTCCAAGCAACTTAGATTATTGCTCCAATGACTATACCAGTTAATTTCATGTTACTATGCTGTTTGAGAGTCAAACTTCCATTCTTTAACTGCAAATATTATAAACATTTCACAATAGATGGAAAAATCATACTATCCAATAGTGTACCTTTAAACTACTCCCTCCATTCCTTTTTGATTACATTAGTTTTCTTTCTGAGAGTCAAAATTATATAAACTTTGACTAGCATTTTATGATGTATTTTTAATCATTTTAATTTGAATTTTTCTTTTTGTAATTTATAGTACTTTTCATATAGTTTTTACAACAACAACAACAACATACCTAGTGAAATCCCACAAGTGGGGTCTGGGGAGGGTAGAATGTACGCAGACCTTACCACTACATCATAGAAGTAGAGAGGTTGTTTCATATAGTTTTCATATAGCTTTAGAATATATAAATTTTTATTTTAAAAATATCGAATTAATATAATCTAATTTTTAGCTTTAAAATTTAGTCAAATTAATTCTCAAAAAACACAACATGACAACTAAAAGGAACATTAGCTTTAAAATTCAGTCAAATTGACTCTTGAAAAGTACAGCATGACAGCTAACCAAGGAACAAAGATAGTAGTCTTCTATTGTATTGATTCTATCTCTAAAATGCTGATAATCATCATTTGATTTCAAGCCAAAAATCATCAACTTTCAAATTACGATTAACTGAGTTTCACAATCCATAAAATTATAACCTTTTGCTTATGAAATTTGCTTAACTTTTCGATGAAGTTGCCCAGACTCTCCAAAAATATTACCGCACTTGTGTCAGATCCTTCAAAAATACACTTCATCAGGTAATAATTTTCTATTTCCAAATATGATCAATTACTTGCAGATCTACTAAGCATTCAACAACAGATCTGCAAACTTCTCCCCAAAGAAGTAGTGAATCAAATCATAGTTTTGGCGACTTATTAGTCTAAACAACTTAAACTTGCTAATTTAAGCTCACTCAAACATTAAGAACTGAAAATAAAGCCTATCATATTGAAATTAACAGCAGATCTACAGTTGAATCCATGGAAAGCATATATGTAACAGGATTCAAATTCAAAAAAGAAGAGTTTAACTGCATAAAATTTTTGTATCAAGGATTCATGACGAAGTTACTGTATTAATAAGCAAAAATTCGAATTCCAGAAACAAAATCAGAGCTAACCTTCGCCATTCGCGCAGAGCGAAACCTTCCTCTCTCATTTCATTCGGTGGAGGAAGTACTGGTCCATCGGAGCTGAAAATTCCTTCAGAATCCTCACCGAGATCATAAGGCTTACCGTTTCCATTCGCGATCGGAGCCTTCGAGTCATCGAAAGGAGTTGACTGACCCGACCCGAACCCGTAGGGATCGGAATTGTTGACTCTCTGAGAAACTTGATCTACTGTAATTTCCTCATAAGGCAGCGTGTCGACGGCGGAGTAGTCGCCGTCGTGGAACAAAGAGCTTGCCGCCGTCACCGTAGAGTCGTCGCCGGCCATAGTGAACGACTCAAACGAAGCCATTCTCTTCCCTTTCTTATGTTGTATTGGAATTTTGGATCTCTCCTTATATACTTGTCCTCAAAAGGTTAAAAAAAAAGAGAAGAAAAATGTCTAGACTTCTAAAGTCTCCAGTTTGGAATTTTTATTAATAAAGAAGTCCTATGTGTTTTTATTAGGGTAAAAATTTATTAATAAAATTTGAATTTTATCAAAAAGAGTTTGAGACTCTAAATAACTTACTAAAAAAAATAAGATTATTAAAAATTAACAACTAAAGGAAAATAAATTTAATAATGATGTTCTTATATTAGTAAATAAAATAAAGAGGATTCATATAGTAATGGGCGAATAGCGATTTTAGTCCTTGTGTTATTGGATTATTTTAGTTTTAGTACTTGTATTATTTAATTAGACATGATATGACAGAACTTGATCTCACTGAGGACATGACCCTAGATAGAAAGAAGTGGAGGTCTCGAATTAGAGTAACAGACTAATTGGTCGGTAGGTTTAGGTGGTTAGTTAGTCCTAGGGGTTGCTCTACCTCTATGAGGTAGAGGTAAGGTCTGCGTACATCCTACCCTCCCCAGACCCCACTTGTGGAATTCCACTAGGTATGTTGTTGTTGTTTGTTGTATTATTTGATTAAGCACATTAAACATCCAATTAATTGAAATGTGTGATATTGGTCCTTCAAACTAATGAAAATTAAATATTTAACGGTCAAATAGCGATTTTAGTCCTTCTGTTATTGCTTTGTTTCAGTTTTAGTCCTTGAATTATTCGACTGGGCACATTAAATATCCAATTAATTGAAACGTGTGATATTAATCTTTCAAACTAATGAAAGTAAAATATTCAATAAAATTATTGGCTTACAATGACAAAGGTGTGCATGAACATAAATTATTCATTTACTTACATTGTTTATATATTAATGTATATATTAACATATGATAGACTATATATAATATGAGAGGAAAAAATTATTACATCATCATAAATAATATTACATCACCATAAAATTATTACTTCACGAAAAATTATTACATCACCAAAAATTATGGTGATGTAATTTTATTTATCATGATGTAATAATTTTTGCCTCTCCTCTTATATATAATCTATTATATATTAGTATATAAACAATGTATGCAAATGAATAATTGTTGTTTATGCACCAATAATTCTATTGAATAGTTTATTTTTGTTAGTTTGAAGGACTAACATCACATATTTTAATTAATTGAAAATTTAATGTACTTAGTCGAATAATACAAAAATTAAAACTGAAATAATGTAATAACAGAAGGACTAAAATTACTATTTGATCTATAGTAATTGTTTGTTTTAATTGCTTGATACTAAAGTGTAGTTAATTTCTTGAGTTTATTGTATTATCTTGTTTTATTGATTATCATAAAAATAGATATTTGCTAAATGCAAGAGCAAATTAAATATACGATCAACTCTTGTACTAAAAAATTATGTTTGGAGATTAAAGTAAAATTTTATTATAAATCCTATAATTTAGCTAGTAAAGGGATAGTTAAAAAATCAATGAGTTGATAATCATGACTTCGATCAAGGGTGCTATTTTGTAAGAGTATATTTTAAAACAAATTAACAATTTGAGTTTATGTCAATAAAATAATATTTTATCAAGTAAAGTTGATTCTTTTTGTCATATAAATTGAGAGAGATCGGATAGCATGACTTGGTTATATAATAGAGAAAAAAATTAAATATACTATTGAACATTGAAAAACAGCTCATATATGCCTTCTATTAAATATTTAGCTTATATACGCCATTTTTATTAACTGAAATGATATAGATAAGCCAAATTTTTTATGGGTGGTTTAAACACCTTGTTCTATTTAGTAAATATTATTACCGCTTAAATTGAGATGTTAATCATATTAATTTTATGTACAATAATACAAATTTTTTCTATTTGCATTAACGTTATATCTAGTCCGTTTTGCGTATGGGTTTTGAGACGAGGGTTCCCAGGAAACAACCTCTCTACTTCGGTAGTGGTAAGGTCTGCGTACATTCTACCTTCCCCAGACCCCACTTGTGAGATTTCACTGGGCATGTTGTTGTTCTTGTTGTTGTTATTAACGTTATATGTCAAAAATGTTGTTAGTTTAACTACAATAATATTTTTTTTGAATTGAACAAATTGTTCTTCTTCTCACCTTATTTTATATGACATTGTTATTTTTATTAAATATATAAAAAGACGACTAATATTTCATACATAAAATTATGGACAAAGTTAATGTTAAAAATACGCAAAAGTTTGGAAAGGACTAAAAGTGCAGCAATATTACAAATGCGAGAGCTATTAATGCTTACTGTAAAAACTCAAGGATGAGTTTGACTCTTAACACAAGTTCAGGGACTATTTTGGATTTTTCCTCGTTACTATTTCTATCAAGTTTTAGCTCAATGAAACAAACAGAACTTGCCCTTCTTCAGTTCAGCTCCATAGTTGATAGGGCTGATAACGAAAACTTTCTCCGATCAATTATCGAATCTCAAATCGGCCGGAAGTATGACGGTTGAGGTACCTGACACCGCCGGCTATCGTAACGGTGATTTGAAATCCGAAAACACTAATACTAACGCCGGTTCTAGGAAATCAAAGGAGAACGAGCGTCGCCGTAGGCGGCGGAAGCAGAAGAAAAACAATAAGGTATCTCGTGAAGAAGATATTGAGACAGCCAACGCCGACGAAGCTAATGGCGGTGCTGATGATACTGATAAGGAGAATTCCGATCTACAGAAGGTAGTTCCGGATTAGTTGATGAGTAATTGTTCTAGTGGAGATATACTTTTCACGAATTATTTAAGCATGTGTGTTGATCTGCGGATGAATTAGGTTTTTAAAATTTGAAATGATAACAACAATGTGCCCAGTCTGTGAGGGTGTTGTGTACCAACCTTTACCGATACCTTGTGAACGTAGGGCTGTTTCTGATAAACCTATAGCTCAAGTGAAGCATGTAGAAAATAATGGAGTAGGTTATAGTAAAAATCGAAGAATAAGATTAGTAGGAGAGTTGCTAATAATATTTTTGATAAGGGAAACTAAACAATGGTCATACTTGCAAACTTTGCATATTAGTATATTTATTTACCCTGTGCAGTTTGGAGAATGCACATTTCTATGTTCTTAGCTAAAATAAGGTTGCATCTCGTGTGAACAATCTAGTTTTGCGGTTTTCTTATCCTTGCACAATCATGCGGGAGCCCCAAGTCTCTCAAGAGTTCCTTGTCCATGCTCTTACTGAAACTTGATTCATGAAATTCTGGTTTCTCAATATAAATATTTCTAGCTGAAGTGTGTTAAACAGTCTTAGTAGGAGCATCCTTAGAGGCTTTTTACTGAATAAAAAGAACAACATATCAAGTGTAATTTCAGAAATGGGTCTAGGGAGGGTGGTGTATTTTCTATAAAAAGCATATAAAACGAGAAGGGAACAATAGCAAAAACATATTATACAGTAACCAAATCAAAGAAAAACAACATATAATATTATTGAATAAGCAGTTTTTATATAGGTGGATATCTAATGTATCAACTTGAGCAGAACACCTTGGTAAACCTGCCTATCAAAGTTACAAAAATGGGTTCCAACTGAGTGCTGTAGATATGATATGAACTTGAGTTCTATAGGCTTACTCATAAGCATCAATCACTCAGCCAATCCCTTGGGAACTACCACATGGTTACATATATCAAAATATGGAATTATGATTTATGCAGATGGTCTCTCTTGATTCTTTTGATGATCTCTTCGGATTTTCTCCCAAAAAATTGTATACATTTTCTTCTTTGACATTTGGGCTGGTACTTTTTGTTTTCCTGAGAAGTGGATGTTGAGTTATTTTTCTGATTATTCTCATGTTACAAAATTATGTTTTTCTGATTTTTCTTGTGTTTCAAAATTATGTGCATGTGAGAGTTTTATCTAGATGATCCTGTTAATTTCTTGATGCACATTTTTTAGGGTTAACTATTGCTGATTTACATAATTACTACCATGTGCATATAGGCATAAAAATACTTTGCTAATGATATGGTCTTCTTTTTTATAAAGCTGGTGATATGGTTGTCTTTTTGATAAAGCTAATGGTATGGTTTTCTTTTATTTAATATAGGATAATTTCTTTGTGTGTGTTCTGTTCTTTTGCATGGTTTAGTCTGTATAAATATTGATATTTTTTGAATATCCAAGGTCCAGCTAGTTAGTAAGAAACAATGTTAATCTAATTGTCATTTTGAGGACAAAGGACGTCTGATGTAGGTCAGTTCCATCATAGCTTGGCTATAGTTAATTTGTTTATTTTTTCCAGCTTAAAGGATGATGTGCATGAGCTTCTATTTTGACATGCTTCATCTTTTTCAAGAAACTCTTTTGTTATGTGTTGGGGTCTGTCCCAGAGTCTTTATTGATTAGTTAAAACAGTATTGTTTCTCAAAGATACCTTGGTTGTGATGTATTTATGAAACTTTTAGACATTTATGGTGTTTTATAAAGTAAAATTTATTTCCTGAGCTGCTGATCTTGAACTTGCTTTGGCCTTATTTTCTGCAGTCCCTGGTGGAGCAAGTTGAAGTGGAATATGTCCCAGAGAAGGCAGAATTAGATGGCGAGTTGGATGAGGAATTCAGGAAGGTTTTTGAAAAATTTAGTTTCACAGCTGCTACTGTTTCTGAGGTAAAAACTAATTCATGTTTGGTGTATGATGCTATGTGAACTCTGAGTCCATTACCTGATCTTCTTTTTGTGCCCTCAATCTCCTTATATCTCTCAAGTTGTTGAAATATGTTACTGCAGTTTAAGAAACCTCCATATTCTCCATTTGCATAACTTTTTATTGGAATATCAGGAGAATGACAAAAAGGACGACACTGCTGCTGATGCTGCCTTAAAGAAAAAGGATGACTCAGATTCGGAGGAAGAGCAGGATGCTCAGCCAAAGGAGAAGGGTATTTCTAACAAAAAGAAAAAGGTCAATTTCAACTTCTATTTTGCTGTTATGTTTAGCTACTTCTGTTGTTCAGCTTGAGTAGATTAAGACTGAACTACTTCCCAATTTCAGCTTCAACGGAGGATGAACATTGCAGAACTGAAACAATTCTGCACTAGACCTGATGTAGTTGAGGTATTGATAAGTGCCAAACATTACATATAATTTCATTTTGATACTTGCAAACTTTGCATATTAGTATATTTATTTACCCTGTGCAGTTTGGAGAATGCACATTTCTATGTTCTTAGCTAAAATAAGGTTGCATCTCGTGTGAACAATCTAGTTTTGCGGTTTTCTTATCCTTGCACAATCATGCGGGAGCCCCAAGTCTCTCAAGAGTTCCTTGTCCATGCTCTTTCAAATATCTGCTTTGTCTTTTGTTGTGTTTTATGCTTTGAATCAATTAACTTGTGAAACTACATGGGCGTTAGTCTATTATTGCTATGAAAAAAGTCAAAAGGCTCACACATCAAAGGTAGCTGATATCATCCTCTTCAATTGTCCTTGGGCAGGCCAAAAGGATTTTTTCTCTCTTCTTTCTGTTATCCTCCTAGTATTTATTGAGCACTTGTCCAGAAGAGTCACAGAATCCCACCTAAAAATTAACTAGATCTGGGCATAAACCTCATACCAAGACCTTTTCCATATATAGTCCCAATGAAAGTCTCAGCAAAGCATAGATGAGATCTTCTTATTATAATAAGTATGTTGTTTAATTTCATCATCATCTACATTATAGTCATCATCTTTTCCTTCTCCTCGGACTGGAACCAGACTTTGCGTGATCTGATGCAGGTTCTTTTGCACTCTTGTATACCTTGACATTGATTTCTTGTGTATTCCGCATCTTACTTGTCGTGATCTGACTTCTGCCATTGACTTATGTTGTAAATTACTGTTCTAACTGTAGACTATTTTCTTTATTGGTGTTTTGTATGTTGTTTAGGTATGGGATGCTACTGCCGCAGATCCTAAGCTATTGGTATATCTGAAATCATACCGAAATACTGTTCCTGTCCCACGACACTGGAGTCAAAAGCGAAAATTTTTGCAGGTCAGTTAACACTGCTTATTCATATATTTACGTTGTGAACATTTTCAAAAGAAAAAGAAAAATAGGTTTTACCAATGTTAGTACATACTGCAGAATATTTTGTACCTCTCCCACTTCATGTAACAATTAACAAGGATAAAACTGTGTTAAATTTAAGAGGGTTTGGTTTGGGAAGGGGATGATGGGATAAAGTCAGTGAAGTTTGTCTTATATGTATATATGTGGTTCTTGCAGGAGGGCGGCCTTGACATTGGTGGAGCCTCAACATGTAGGTCTTTGACAAATGGGATTCTCATGATTCTATGTGTGTGTATTTTGTGGGTTGGGGGTTGCAGCGTTCCTCTGTTTATTTGTGTGGGTTGGTCAAAAGACATTTCTTTAGCTCCAAATTCCAGTAAAAAGTTCTGAAAAGTATAGTTGCATTAAGTACCTTCAAGTTCGAGCAACTTAAATGTTCCCCTCTGCAAAAATCTAATTATTTCAGTTGTCTCTCCATTATTCATACTTGAAGTGGTTAAATCTATCGCTACTATCAGCCAGTGTGGTCATCCATCTAATGCATTCACTAGTCTTTTGGATATGATATTGTTAATCTTTCTTGTGTTACATTTTATCTCATCATGCCTTGAATTTGATTTTCAGGGGAAACGTGGTATCGAGAAACAGCCATTTCAACTGCCTGACTTTATAGCTGCGACTGGAATTGAGAAAATCAGACAAGTACGACGAAATTTGTTCCATTACTTCTTATCTATTTCTTGCTGTGGTGGCCTTGTGAAATAAGAATTTTTTCTTTTTGCTGTTTAAATGGAACTTAACCAGATGTTGATTGAGCTCTAGCTAGGTATTCTGAGTTTGTTGCAATCTTTCTGAACTTTAAAAATACTGGCATTAAGAAATGAGGGCCTTCATTTCAGTAAGACATCTGATAATGAATGGGTAAAGATAAGCATAATTCAACAAAGAGAAGATGCTACATTGATTTATCTTCATATGGACCCAACAGCCCAATTCTTTAAGTTTGAAAATAATATAGGCTCTAATTATGTAGTAAACATATGCCAGAAGTATTTGTCTGGAATGAGATATCATGTTTAAAAATCTTTCTTGTATATGATCTTTTCTGCTTGTATGCTTATGCTTGGCCTTGTTTTGTAATCTTATCTGTTCTTGTGCAGGCTTACATTGAAAAGGAGGACAGTAAGAAGCTTAAACAAAAGCAGCGGGAACGTATGCAGCCAAAAATGGGAAAGATGGATATTGATTATCAGGTTCCCAATTTCCTTGGCTCCTTGTTGATACTGAACCGGAAAATAGTCCATGCCTTTACAAGTGCATGGATATTTCTGGTTAAATATTGATTGCTGTACTGTTCTGCTGAGTCTCTTTATCATGTTATGTAGGTTCTCCATGATGCCTTTTTTAAGTACCAGACTAAACCAAAGTTGAGTAGCCACGGGGATCTTTATTACGAAGGAAAAGAGTTTGAGGTATAGAATCTTTGACATTGTTGAATGGTCATATGCTTCTTTCATGTCTAGCTTGTATACAACTTTTGGTCATTCTCTGCTATCTGGTATTTCATCAATTTCTTGACAATAGAAATGAGATAGTTTCCACAGCTGCATCATCTTTTGATTTCTATATGCAGGTGAAGTTGAGGGAGATGAAACCTGGGACTTTGTCTCATGAACTGAAAGAGGCTCTTGGTATGCCCGAAGGCGCTCCTCCTCCTTGGCTTATTAATATGCAGGTAAGTTAGCATAAGTTAAGTTCTGCTTTATTGGATGTGGTCATTTTCAGTCTCCTTAAGTTTGTTGTCGTCTTGCTAGATAGTTGGGTTTCGTTGCTAACACTTTTCTCCAACTCACAATTTTCTATGTCAGAGATATGGTCCTCCACCCTCATATCCTCAATTGAAGATTCCCGGTCTCAATGCTCCTATTCCAGCAGGAGCCAAGTTTGGCTATCAGCCTGGAGGTTGGGGTAAACCACCTGTTGATGAAGTAGGATTCTGAAACCTCTCAGTTTATTGGAATCTTTACATTCTTCTCGTCACATTGTGAAGATGGTGTTTTGTTGTAATTATTTATTATTCTCAACATTTCTCCCTTATTTGTTTGAAATAGTATGGGCGCCCTTTATATGGAGATGTCTTTGGTGTGGTGCAACAAGACCATCCTAATTATGAGGTATTCCCACTTGTATATTGTATTTGCTGGAGTTATTTCTTTCTTTTAGTAAGTTTCTGGAGTAATATTTTGCTTCAAGGTAGTTCCAGGCCAAATAAAATAGCAAGCATCACCTATAAAAATATGTATGTTTGGAAACACACCAATTTGAAGTTTGTGAAACTTATTGTAAGTGTTGGCAACCATGACAAATATCCAAGTATCTAAGAAGCATCTCATTTAATGCATGCTTGATATTTCTTGTTTATTCAATAATTCAAGTATGTGGTCCTTGTAATTACTGTAGCCAGTGTTCTTAGATCCCATCATTGACAGTCTCTAATTATGTTTGTCATGCCATTTACGGTCATGCTTAGGATGAACCTGTTGATAAGACTAAACATTGGGGTGACTTGGAGGAAGAGGAAGAAGAGGAGGAAGAGGAAGTGGAAGAAGAGATGGAGGAAGAGGAGCTGGAAGATGGTATTCAGTCTGTGGACAGCCTTTCGAGGTATCACTTGATCTAAACCTTTAACTATAATTTAACTATAATGCAATATCTATAGAAAGCTTGTATTCGCTGAAACTGCCCCTATTCCCCTAATTTTCGGTTCTTCTTTCTGAACCAAACATGCACTGTGGAAGCAATACTTAAATTTCAATTACATTTGACGTATCATTTCTCAATGTGTTTGCTCGTTTGTATAGTACTCCAACTGGAGTTGAGACTCCTGATGTTATTGATCTTCGGAAGCAGCAGAGAAAGGAACCTGAGAAGCCTCTCTACCAGGTGATAGCACTATATGTGGCCTTCTATTTTTTGAATTCCAATAGAAGGATGTTTTCTCCTTGTCAAAAAACTCACGACCATCCACTTGTTTCTTCAGGTCCTTGAAGAGAAAGAAGAAAAGATTGCTGCAGGAACTCTTCTTGGCACAACTCATACGTGAGTACTTGTTTAAACTTTTGCAGAAGCTGTATCAGGCATCTCTTTTTTTTTTCCCTCCACACTGACTCTTTTTTGCTTTGGCTGTACAGGTATGTGATCAACACTGGCACTCAAGACAAAACTGCTGCCAAGAGGGTAATTCTCCTTGTTTGCTGCATTGACATGCTACTTAGTGTGGTTGTCTTTATGAACTGTTGAATGCAGAAAGCTATGACACATTATGATTGTTCTGTTGTTATCCTTCATGTGAAGTTCATCAGAGGATTGAACCGTTTTCATCCTATTTATGGGGTTGTTGGAACCCCAGTTATGAGTTATATTATTGTAGTTTTCATGTGTTCATAGGTATGGATTGTTCTCATTCTATTCATGGGGTTATCGAAACCCCGGTTTGGACCATTTTCTGCCGGAGTATGTGACTGAAGTTTGTTGTTTGTGAACTTGGTGCTGTGATCAGAGGTTTTTGTTTGTGGTTTTATTTGGCTTCTATAGTTATATTTTGCATCTGCTTGGTCTTGTTCTGCTTATGTTGAGGCTTACATTTTGTGCAATGGTCAGTCAATGTTGGAAAAAATGTGGTCATCGATACAACGTAAAATGATGATATTTTAAAGGTATTTGGTAGCCAAGTGGAAGGGCATTAAATTGAACACCATGATATACCAACATTTAGAGATTTTTCTTACCCGATATGAGTATTTTATGATTGTCCCATTTGTGCCATTTCTGTTATTTTCTTAATTTTTCTGGGGACGCTTCGATTTGAATTTTGAGCTAATTGCTTGAAATTTCTACTGCAGGTCGATCTGCTTAAAGGTCAGAAATCAGATAGAGTTGATGTTACTTTGGCACCCGAAGAGTTGGAACTGATGGACAATGTCCTGCCAGCCAAGTGAGTAGCAACACTATTAATGCTGTTTTGAGTCAGAGATGATCTCTGATGAATTTTCCCGACTTTTGCTGAAAACTTTTTGTTCCGTTTTATAGATATGAGGAAGCTAGAGAAGAAGAGAAGTTGCGCTCTCAAAGAGAGGATTTCAGCGACATGGTAGCAGAGGTGTGTAACTATTCCATCTTGCATCTTTATTAATTTTTCTCAGATTCCACTCGTGTTTCTTGTCGTTGGTAATCTTAATGCGTGCTAGTTCTGACATTGACGTGACTGCTGCAGAACGAGAGGAAGAAGAAGCGCAAGTTGCAGGAAAAAGATGGCAAGTCGAAGAAGAAAGATTTCAAGTTTTGAGGCGAATTTCGCAGTATGGGCACTCGTTGGCATTTTGCACTATGACAAATATCTGCGCTTTGTACTGTTTTGGTGAAGGTGTTATTATTTCGTGTCCAGCACAAGTCATGGTCTATGTGAGAGCATTTTATATGTTTTAGTTTGATTGGACACGGAATTTAAGACTGGAATGCTGGTAGATGTAACTATAGGTGTATGTACTGACTAGGTCAATCTATTCACACATCTTGATAATGCTTTTCCCTATTCGCTCAACTAATTAAACTCGTTTGCTTTCAAGTAGAGCGTCTTTTCAAGGCAGTCTTGTCCAGCCTGCTCGTTAGCATTTGGGGCAACACCATAAATTGTTAAAGCCTCAAGCTAGACAAAGGTAAACTCAGTTTCCTCCTTTTGAGTTACTACCGCATGATCGCTTACGTTATCCTAAACATTTAATAGCATTTTCCAACTGAAAAAATGGAATATTAGAGTTGATTTCACAGATAGTTACTCAATTAATAATTATTATCTCATAAAATTACATTATTCTTTCAACATAGAAAGTCGCATTCTGATATAACATGCGAGGAATCAACTCCGTGACTGTAATCGTATTATACGTTCAGAATAGTTCTAGAAAGATATAAACCTACCAAATTACCTTACTCGTTGAATCTTATAATCTTTATACATTCAGAATTGTCCTAGAAAGACACGATCCTATCAAAATACCCTACTCTTTAGATTTCGTAATTTGTAAATTTCATATAAACAACAATAACATATTCAGTGAAATTCTACAAGTGGGGTTTGGAGAGGGTAAAATGTATGTAGATGTTACCATTGCCTCACAGAGATAGAAAGGTTGTTCCCGGAAGACTCTCATCTCAAAAATATCATCCTCGAAAGTAAAAAATACTAGATATGAAACTAAATGACTCGAATGAAAAACAAATGATAATTTGTAAAGACAATAAAAGTAACAAAATTAATGACAGACAATAACACAATATATAAAGACATGTCTACTTTCACTAACATATTATATCACAAGGTCAAATATTATTCTACCCCTACTAGGCGTCTATCATTCTATTTTAATACGCGACCTCCAGTCCTTTCTCTCTGGAGAGTTAAAATTAAAACACATACATTGAAACAAAAATCATATCTTATATCAACCTCTAGATCACAACATTTTTTATTTTATTTTATATTTTCACCGGACATTGACGTGTGATCAATACATTGGGCAACATTTTTGCAGAAGAATCTGCTGTCGCAAATACAAAGTCTCTTGTAGCAAAAAGCTCCAAACTTATATTCAGCATTACGACAAATAAAGTCACAATATTACGTGCAAATACAACATTTCTTGGTTCCACTTCATCTAATAATATACCTGTTATATATCCAATTTCATATAGTTAGATTACATTATGAAAATATATAAATAGAAAAAGAAAAGAATTAAAAACATAAATTAAGGGTGAAAGTTCAATCGGTATAGAGGAAAATAAGTGTAGTTTTTTACTTATTTGTTTGTGTTCAATATGGTTTTGGGTAAGGATGTAGCTAAGTTTCTTTTCTTTTCTTTTCAATTGTGTATACACTAATAATAGTTAATGGTTAACTTTTGTTACAATTTCCAGAGAAGGGTGTGTGCCAGACGATCCTTAGTCTAAGGTTGCTTCACCCATGTATGGATGTAATGGAAAATATTATTTTAAATGTATTTGTCTTTAGAGGTGGTGGTGGTGGAAATAAGGATTACGAGTGGGGTGGAAATGAAGATGGGTAGGTACGAGGAATGTCACTTGTGAAAGTCATTTTTAACTTTCATCCAAGTTAAACTCAATTGACCGTGTCGATGTAGGATTAGACATTGAATTCTACATCGTAATATATGAATAAAATTTACATCTCGAAAAGGAGCACAAAATCTAACCTCACAGTTATCTTTCTCAATTTTAAGAAGATTATTTTTTACATATAATATTTTTCAAAAATTGAAAAACATTTTCTTCCATACCAAAAACGCCCTAAAACCAACAAATATTGTTGTGTTATGAAAATATTTTTTTCATCCTTATTAAAATTTATCGAGTTCTAAATCATGAGAAGAAAACAAAATTCTGATGAAGAGCGCTTCCTCCTTTAATGAACACGAATTTTGCTCCGCATGCTTAATAAAGGGTGAGCATGAACCGCCTCCCTATATCAAGATTTTCTATTGCAAATTTAAATCTCTGATTAAGAAAAATTGTCCCGTCCCACTACAACAATCCTAGGTGATAATTTTTTAAAAGAAATATCTTAAATCTATTAATATGTATTTAGAGTGAGAGAGAGAGAATCCACTTGGAAAAACCAACAAAAGGAGAAGAGAAACCATAGTCTTTAGAGCCATATTGTGTTGGTGGCTAATAAATTAATAATAAATAAAACATATAGAGCAACATTATATAATATATCATATAGTGCATAATTAAATAATGATAATACAGAAAGTCTTAAGTTAAAAATTACGTAAACTAAACTCTCAAGAACAAAATGCATGGTTTGTGTTTGTTACGAAGGAAAACAAACTTTTCATAGAAAATATTTTCCTAAACTTTCACATTTTTTTTATTTATAATAAATAAATTTTAGAACATAAATTCATATGACTTGTTTTAGATCGTAACTTTCAATTTTTTTTTTTAAAAATCATGTCTGGTCAAAATTTTTAACGCAGTTATTCACTACTACTACTACAACTAAATGCATTTGGGACCCCGGGAAGATGCCGAGGAAAATACTCCCTCCGTCCCATATTATAAGGGTATCTTTCTATAAATATTTGTCTCATATTATTAGGGCACTTACTAAATTAGGATATAATTAATTATTTTTTCCCATTTTACCCCACCATTAATTAGTGTATTAATGATTTTTCTAACTTAATTTAATGTACATTGATATAAATGAATGATAAAATGGTAAAGTCTACTAATGTATTAATGATTTCTTAATAACCATGTAAAATGAAAAGTGCCCTTATATTATGGGACGGAGGTTGTACTCAATTAGGGTTTTGCTTACGAGTTATCTCTTTATTTCTTAGTTGTTAGATTAATAGTGGAACTTTCCTCCATTCTTCCTTTTTATTTCTTCTTCTTCCCTTGGAAGATTTGTTACTAGTTTGGAGTGATTATAATGATGAACTCTTATATTTGTACGTGTAATTCCTATTATCCGTATCAATACAATATGAGTTCATTACAACATAATTTTTCAGCGAAATGATATTGAGCACTAAACCACCGTTTGTCTAATGTAGTTTTGTTCTAAGCGAAAAATATTATCATAGAAGGATAATTTTGTAATCTAGACAAATAGTATGAGACACGATAATGATGGAAATGAGGATGGGGGTGGGGAGGGGATGAAGATGAGATGTATTAGAGGGGAGAGGAGTGGGGGCAAGGGTGGGTAGACACAATCAATATATGTTGAGGCGGGGCATAAAATCTAATCTTGACGATAATTTTTCTCTTTTTTAAGGAACTTATTTTTTCTATAAAGAATATTTTTCAAAAATTTTAAACAGCCTAACATGAAATAAAAAAATTGAAAAATATGTTCCTTCGTACTAAAAACACCCTAAGATCGACAAATATTATAGTGATATGGATAAGATCTTTTTCACTTTTAACTAGAAGTGTCTAGTTCAAAATCATGAGAAAAATAAAATTCTAATAAAGAGTGCTTTCCCCTTTAATGAACGTAAACTTTGCTCCTCTAATGTTCACTAAAGGGTGAAGCACCTCTCTATCAAAATTTTCTCGTACAAGTTCGAAATCTTTAATTAAAAATGAAAAAAATAATCTCATCCTCCCACTACAACAATCCTAGGTGATAATTTTAGAAAGAAATATGATGGAAAGACTAACCACTTGAAAAACCCAACAAAAGGAGAAGAGAAACCATAGTGTTTGGAGACATAATGTGTTGTAATAATTAATGAATAACAATAATATTATATGTAGTGCCACATTATATAATATATAATATAATGTGTAATTAAGAAATAAGAATAAAATCATATATTATTTTTTTCATGTTTTCCAAACCTTTCACATTTTTTATTTATATTGAAATGAATAGTTATGGTATCATAATCATGTTGATCTATCATTTTCTGGCAAAATGAAACCCAAGATTCAACGATTTGAGCGATGCTTGAAAATACAACATACACACGAACTGAACGTATATACACTGTTTTTATACTGTATTTTAGCTTGTTATGTTTCAGCTGCAAGTAGCCTGCTTTATTGCGAGCTACTAATTGACTTAATATGGACGATTACATGTAGTTATCTTATATGTTATACTATCAATTTATAGTTGTAACACCGTATTCATTTTTGTTCGACTAGGAAAAAATGATCAGTCTGTATGCTACAAAATCAGTCACTAAGGTGTGATATATATTGTATGCATCAACAGTGGTAGGGTAAAGCTAGAGTTTAGCTCAAATTTCTCCCCCTCAGTCTAATACAAATGGCGATATTTCGTCCAGCAATTCTCTCCTGGTATAAGCATGAACATCGTAGCTTATGAAGCATGTACAAGGTGCTTGTCAGGAATAGCATCAACGTGCTGATTGCTCGATTGCAGCCTATATAGTGACTTTCTCTGTTTCCTTTCTTTCGTGTGGGAAAAAATGGGCATCACCACCTACTATACGTCTAAAGATGAAGATCTGTCTCGATCACTTCAGCCAATTCTTTCGTCAACTTTTCTGCTCTCTCATCTTGTCCACCAGCAAAGGTATAGACTCTGAAAGCAAATTGAAATGCCTTCCAAAGCTGTGTAGCTGATTCTCTGTTAGCCTTGTCATTTGTTGGTCCGGCTCCTTCTTTTTTCGTTGCCATTGCTTCTCTCTTTTCCTGCTTCGTCATTGCAACATTATTTCACAAAGATGTTATCCAAATCATTATCAAGATGGGGAGTTGAACCCTTACCAACAAAGTGAAAGTTCAGTTAGCCAACCACTTGAGCTACTAAGATCGCTTATTGTGGTGGTGAATACCATGTAAACAGATTTAAAAAGTGTTGATCCGAATGATGCTCTATGCATTCCATATCAACGTATTTATGCGAGTTTAGAGAAGTTTGTGAAGATTCTAAAACCTTATCCCTAGAAAAATCTACTCTTTTTTCTTTTTATGCAACACGAGGACTTCCTAGGGGATCAACCGTCCTAGTACTACTCTCATCTAAGTATGCTTGATTTCAGAGTTCTAATGGGATCTAGTGCGTTAATGCTGGTTCACATCCTGACAAATATACTCTATCTAAATGACATACATTGAAATATATAATGAATTTCGAATTCATATCATTGTATCAGTTGTTCATAAGATTCAGTATTGGAGTGGTTTTATTTGTACTAACCTTCAGTGCAAGTTCCATACAGTTTGAGGAAACATCCACCATCAATTCTTTAATACGGACAAGGGCGCTGAAATCAAACTGGATTTTATGTGTTTTTAGTTTCTTGGATTCTTCGTCTTTAGTCCTTTCCAGAGTGTCCACATCTCCTTTTATCTATATTTATGAGAGAACTATTTGTTAAAACTGCTAACGCGAAATTAAGTCATGGGAAGTTTTGAGGTCCAGGGAGGCAGGGAGTTAGTTGTTACCTTGTTGAAGTACTTCTCAGCTCTTTCAAGATCTTGGCCAACAGGTGAGGCCGGTTGCCAATTCTGTAAAGTAGAGACTATTGAATCTAATTTGGAAAAGAGAGTTGCTGCCGTCCTCAACGCTTCCAATTTCTTGCAAGGAAAATCTTCAAATCTTGCTAGGACCTGTACCAAGAAAATCTTTAAGCCAACATCCTGAAATGGTAATTATAGCAGAAAATAAGAAACATAGAGTGAACCTGAGATTCGTCTGTGAGTTTCTCAAGATTAGATTCGACATAATTGTGGAATGTAATGAGCTCAGACATATCTGATGTATGGAAAGAAGCAATGGCCTTCTTCATCTCCTTGATTAGTTTTGCATGAGTTTTAACGTCCTCTTCGATTTGTTGGAAATATGCTGACCTGTGAGATATAATTCACAATTACAAGATATAAACGTCATAGAAAATGTTGCCTTCGTCCAAAAATAATCACTCTTCCGCTTCAATTTGTTTGTCTTAATTTCCTTTTCAGTCACATTTCAAAAAGAATGCTTCTTTCCCTTTTTAGCAACTACTTAGTTCTAGCTTTTCATGTGACATGTTTAAGATCACGCACAAGATTAAGAAGCATTTTAGTACATTATGAGTCTTCTTCACTTATTAAACTCTGTGTCAAGTCAAAACCAGACAAATAGATTGAAACGCAGGGAGTATTTGAGATTTCAGGAAGGTTACCTCTTTGTCATCTCAGCTAATGCATCAGCCATTGCTGGTGTACCTCCTTTTGAGGCATTAAATTTTCCTTTGCCTCCCTTTTGTTTACCATCGGAACTAGATCCTTCAACTTTCCCCTTAAGAGATCGATAAAGATTTCCCATTTGAGATGATCTTTTCAGTTTAGTGGTTGATTTCTTCGGTCGTGAAGTTTTGGCACCTGCAAAAGTTGGTGGTGGTGGTGGAGGTGCGCCTCCCTTTTTCATTTGCATTGGTGGAGGAGGTGCTGGCACTGCCATTCTTGGTGATTTTGGATGTGAAGCTCTCTTTCCCATCCTCATTGGTGGCGGTGGAGGTGCAGCTACCTTTCCCATTGGCTTCGGCGGAGGGGGTGGTGGCACTACTCCAGTTGATGCCTTTGGTGGAAGGGGGTGTGGGGTTACCATGCCCTTTAATCCGTTGTGAGGTGAACGTGGAGAAGGTGGAGGTGTATGCACATTTTCTGATTTACTGGGAGGTGGCGGTGGAGGACAAGGCACTGCTCTTTTTTTTGATGTAATTGGAGGTGGTGGAGGTGGAGGTGGAGTTGTTACTGTGTTTACTGGTGTAATATGGGCTGGTGGTGTCGATGGTGCTGGTTCCTCGTTCTCACACGAGGAATCTCTCTGTGGTGGTGATGGTACTTGAGGTTCTATGATTTTTGGTGATAAAATTTGTGGAGAAGGTGGTACTGATGCCTGTTCTGTTACATTTGATTGCAACCTTGAAATTGAAGACGGAGGTAAAAGAATCTCAAATGTAAAGCGAGCTGGGACTGCTTGACCATCTGATGCACCATTCCAAAATATTCCACCATTTTCCGATGCTTTCTCCAGGCTATTTAGTATAATCTCCGGTAAGTCCATTATTTCACATTCTTGATTTGCTTCTGTATTTGATCCTTTTTCATCGACGTTGCTTCCTAGCTGAACTGCATAACTTGAATCTTGATTCGAATGGGGGATCATGTGGAACGAGAAGTTTTTTAACTCAATTGGTTTCTGGTCTCCAGCAGCTTGAACCTTGAGTGATAGGAGAAGAGGGGAAGTGATAGAAGCCTTTGCATTCTTCTTTGAGGCATTGGTTATTATCTCAGGGAGGACTGAAGTTGGAGAGCTTGAAAGGGAGGAATTGGTACTTGAGTAAATCTCCGACAAATTCTTCTCAAATACAACAGGCGAAGGACTTGTTTCTCTCGTCTGATCATCCTCTTCCTCAGACTCATCCTCATGCTCGACATCATGCTCCTGCTCACGCTCAACCTCGACCTCATGCTCATGCTCGTCCTCATCTTCATCTGTCATCTTTTTACTAGCTAACTTGATAATGTCTTCGAGCAATGCCAACGCTACATAGGTAATATAAGAAAATCATTATGAGTGCATATCGAAGAGAAAAATACAACAACATACTCAGTGTAATCCCACAAGTGTAGTCGGGAAAAGGTAAAGTGTACACAGACCTTACCCCTACCTTGGGAGGTAGAGAGGTTGTTTCTCATAGACCCTCGATCAAGGAACAATAAGTACACCAGAAAGGTGTGATAATCAAAGTACAAAGGCAATAGATAGTAACAGAAATCGACAGACAAGACAAGAAACTACAGAGAGATGATCATACCATATTCAAAATCATTTAGTTTACTGTGTGAGTTCTCTTTACATGTAATCATCCACTCATCATTTCCTGTCCAAATTTCCCCAATTGATTTCAATGTATCACAAAAGCATCTCACTTTCTGAAGAAAAAAGGGAAAATTCAGTGAGCTCAGCAAGTTGTGATTTTGCTTATAATGAACAGAATTGCATATATACTAAAAGTTCTCAGTACTTGGGGAGTAAATTACCTCATGTATTGATGTTCCATCTATTTTCGACAACGAAAAATTTGGATTGATTGAAGGAAACAGTTTATGCAGATCTCTCAGAGTGGATATCAGCAGCTGTTGAAAAACAAGGCCATAACAGAACAAAAATAAGTAAAAGAGACACTGTTATTCTTTTCTGAAAATGACATTGTCTACTAAGTGAGTAAAGTGACTCTATGTTGCTCGGACTCTGCAAAAATGATGACAAGGTGCGTGGGGGATCCTCTAGAAGTAGGGCATTTTTGGAGGATCCGGTACAGGTGATACATATATAGACACCTTAACATAGCCTTAACTGGCAACTAAACACTCCAACTTTGAAAATGTACATCTAGACACCTTAGTGCATGCCACATTATGTTCGTGGACACTCAGTGGTGACACAACAAATAAATTTTGGAAATGTCTAGATGATCATTTAGTAAGTACGAGTGTTTAACTCACACCGAGGATATGAGTTGAGGTGTCTAGATGTGCATCCTCATAGATGGAGTGTTTAGTTGCCATTACTCGAGGCCAAGTATAAAAAGTGATTTTTGACCTAGGTACATAGTATACTTTTCTCCGTATATAGTATGATTTTTCGATGAAGGATGTTCAACTGGCCAATCTATTGTCCGTGCAACAATATTTTTGGAGAGTCCGAGCAACATAACTGAGTGATTTTAAAGATAAACTAACAGAAGAAGTCATATATGTACCTCATTTGCAGATTCAGAGCCATCACAAGGAGAAAGATCAACCAAGTGTCTCAATGTGATGATCTTGTTTCTTATATCTGTCATTATTCTGAAGTTGCTAGCCACCCCTCTTGAATTGTGAAAAGTTGAACTTTTTGTTACTTTCACCACATTTGAACTGTGCATTCTGGGACTTCTTGGTGTTTTCGCCACATTTGAACTGTGCAATCTAGGACTTTTTGGTGTTTTCACTCCACATGAATTGCGCGATTTGGAACCTTCGCTTGTTTTTGATCTTCTTGGAACCAAAATAGAAGGTATTTTCTTGATAACTCTACTATGTAATCGCCTAGTTTTACGTGCATCTTCTTCCTGAAAAATGACATTGTTAGCAATGGTGTTATAACAGGGAGATCCATTGATGTGTCAAAATTCAAGATGCGCGAGTTAAGGGAATTTCGGTTCACAAAGCTCTTGCTACATGCCAAGCAAGAGACTCACCACATTGGGTCTATTGTACGTACTTTCTTAAAAGGTTTGTCATTCATCAATTTATATGTTAAAGGGACGCTTGATACACAAAACTCCCGCTATACATGAGGAAGACCGGAAGAGTCTGACCACGTATTGGATTTATTGCAGATATTTTATTTTTTTTAAGGGTTGTCGTTGATCAATTTATATGTTTTAAGGAAAGTTTGGTGCACAAAGTTCCTATTATGCATGAGAAAAAAACCTTGACTACATTCGGTCATCTGTATTCAGGTTTACATTACATTTCTATAGGAGGCTATTTTTCCAGTTTAAACACATGACCTCTTCGTTACATGGCAAGAACTCTTCCCATTGGGCCATATAATGTTCTCTCACCTCATGCTCAAGTTAATTTTCTTAATAATCGTGCCGCCAACGCAAGAAATGCCCCCCACCCCCAACCCTCCTACGCCGTGTTTGTCCATTTTTTTAATGTTATGACAAGCTCAGTGCATAAAGCTTCCCCTTATCCATCAATACATACACTAAGGGAAATTTGATGCGCAAAGCTCTAGCTATGCATGAAGAAGAACCCCATAACATCCGCACGCGATTTCGTCACACAACGACATCTCTTACCATTCCACCACGACTCTTTTAACAAAAAAAATAATTCCCCTTATCAATATGCTTTACACAAAATATTTCCTGAGCGGCCTCCAATAAAATGGAAAGTGAAGTTATATTTGCATGAACAATATTTTGACATAATGAAAAATGCAACATCATGCAAATACAAAAATCTTTACATATTCAAAATACATTAACAAACATTTTTTTTAAAATCAAAATTAGAAATTATATGAAAAAATATACAAAAAAAAATAAAAATCAATACCTTTAAAGAAGGCTTCCTGCGGAAAATTAAAGGAACAACACCACAGAATACCCCGCTTGCCATTTTTCAACGAGTAATAACAGGTTTTTTTTTTTTCGGAAAAAAGGCTTTTTGAATAAAAATTAGGAAGAAGAGTTAAAAAATTTTAAAATTCCTATACCCAAAATTTATGTTTTGGTAATAGAAATTTTAATAAAAGATGTTTGGGAAATTGATGGAAAAAAATAGAGAATTTTTGCCTTTTGGCTTTTGAAGGAAATTTGGCTATTCCAAAATCGTCGTCATGAGGACTAAAAAAACTTTTTTTTTCTCTCTCTCCTTCGTTTCCAAAGGAGAGAAAAGAAGAAAGAAAAAAAAAGGTTAATTTATTAGGTGGGAAATAAATTATTGTTTTTTTTTTTGGAGGCAAAAATAACCCTTAATTTTGTCCGGGGGTTAAGTTATTTTTATGTAGTTAATAAATTAGATTGATGGATATTTAATATTTTTTTAAAAAAATTATTATTATTTAAGGTTTGTCTTGCATGGATGGAGTTACAATGGTTAGAGTCGTATTCAGTTTTTAAATTTGATAACTTTAATCTTTAATCGTTGTTCGATTGCTGATTAAGAAGTAAATATTTCATTTATTACAAATGAATATAATTATGTACATGTTTGATGGCATTCTAGCTAGTTATTATTGCTATGCATTAAAATTCAACAAATTATGGTAGAAAGAGTGAAGATCGCGCATTAGGATAGAAGGTTAGACGGTTTGTAGGGGTAAGATGATGTCTGACCTAGTGATATTGTAGGTTAGTAGAGGTAGTCGTGTCATTGTATATTGTGTTGTTATTGTCCGTCATTTATTTTGTTCCTCTCTTGTCTTTATAAATTATCATTTGTTGTCTACTTTAGTTGTTGTTTCATATCTAATATTTTTTGTTTTTGGGATTGATATTTTGAGATGAAGGTCTTTCGAAAACAACCTCTAGGGATATGGGGGTAAAATGTATGCAGATCTTACCATCACCCCTCTATCTCTATGAGGTAATGGTAAGGTCTACATGCATTTTACCTTCTCCAGACTCCAATTATAAAATTTTACCGTATATGTTATTGTTATTATAGGTATAATACTACATTCAATTTGTATAGTATTATTTTACGAAGAATACATAAATTAGTAATATAAACTAAACACCTTCCATAACTAATCGATCATTACTAACATGCATAACTCTAATTAACCAGTAACGTACTACAAATTAAAAATTCTAACTTCGCCGTTAATTAATTTCATTGACAAGAAAATTTGAACACGTAGATGATACAATCATTTTCTATTATAAATATTTTCATTATTCAAATTTCTTTGGAGTCGTGTTATATCATATTGCATGTTCTCTACAATAGTCAAAAAATATTCGAACAAATATAA
Organism: Solanum virginianum; assembly: GCA_000787875.1. NCBI lineage: Eukaryota > Viridiplantae > Streptophyta > Magnoliopsida > Solanales > Solanaceae > Solanum > Solanum virginianum. The sequence continues at coordinate 24,328 of DF358795.1, read as the reverse complement.
TGACAAACAATAACAATATACCTAACGAAGTTCCACTAGTAGGATTTGGGGAGGATAAAATATACATAGACCTTATCATTTCCTCATAGAGATAGAGAGATTGTTTCTGGAAGATCCTCAACTCAAATATATCAGCTCCAAAAGTAAAAAATACTAGATATAAAAACAAATACAACGAGATTAAAAAGATTGGATTAAATGTCTATTTTGCCCTTGGGAGAATCCTCTCCTTGAAGGCCTCCATAGTCAATCCTTTCTCCAAATAAACAATATTTGAGGGGTCAAATGGTCCTTTTATTCTGTCAATGGATTTGATCACTGCCCTTGATGGAAGCACACTTTTTGATGGATCTGGAGTAGTCTTGTAACTCAAGCATGATGAAAACCCCTAAAAGTAATAAAATAGCACAATTAATTAAATATCCATGGCCTCTTACTAATAGTATAAACGTACAGTTAGATATCTCTATAACAATCATTATTTAAAATAATATAGAAAAATTAATATGATAAAAAAGAAAACAGTATTAAATTGAAAATAAGAATAAATAAGGATTAGTTAGTTAAATTATATGTTTTTAATTATTATTTTCTTAATAGACATAAAAAAGAAATATGACAAGTTAAATGGACCGAAGAAAGTACTTCTTTAGCCTTATCTCAATATATAATATGTTTTTTTTTATTTAGTCTAAAAAAAAATATTTTGATCAATATTTAATGATATTATCAACATTTTACTGATCGTGGATCCTCACTTATTTGGCAAAAATCTATAAAGGCGTACCACCTTTTTCAAGGGTAATTTTGAAATATTACAAAGTTTTTTCATATTTCTTAAATTTCGTTTTCAGTTATATGACATCACAAAAATTTTGAGACGAAATGAATAATTAATTGAGTACAAATTATCTAAAAAATATTAGCCATTGAAATCAAAAAATTAAATTTACCTTGAAAATTAGAACTTCAACTTCTTCTTCATCTACAAGAGCTTTCACAATAAGAGCTTCATTTCTCACAGATTGACTATAAAACTCTAGCATTGCTAATTCCAAATTATTATTATCTTCATCTTCTTCTTCATCATCGTATATAACTCTTCTCCTTGCACGAGAAAGTACGATCTCCAAAGACTGTCTGACAATCGATTTATGAGTGATGATAAAGGAGGAGGATTGCGGAAGGCTGACAATAGTTTGATTTGAGTTGTAATTATGGTTGGGAAAATAGTATGGTAAAAGATAAGGTAAACATTGTGAATTGCATTGGAATAATATTCTATGGTTCAACATGTAAGCCATAGGATAATGTACAAAAGGATGAGGTCCAAATTGGAGGAGCTCATTATAAACAACTTAAAATACTACTCATTTAAACTTTTGGCCCTTTGGTCTTTAATTTTTACTTTACCCTTTTTACATCATAATATCTCATAAATTATCTTTAGTGGTTTTTCGGAAACAATCTCTCTATCTCTATGAGGTAGTGTAAGGTCTGCGTACATTTTATCCTCCCCTTTCCTTACTTGTGGGATTTCAATGGGTATGTTATTGTTGTTTTACATCATAATATCTCATAAATTATCCCGACATTTTTATATAAAAGGAAAAATTATGTGGATAAGCAAACATATACTAGTTAATTAGCTAAAAAAGTTATAATTGAGTTAATTATGACTCGCGGCAAACATTTAGCTGTAATTACAGTTTGAGTTTTGTATAATTTTCGCAATTTATGCAAAAAGTTGTGTGTGATTATACAAAAGCTATGTGTGAATCAAATTGTATAGCGGAATATACAAATAGTGAATTATTTATCAAATTATACAAACATTGTGCACAAATTGTATAGCGAAATATACAACTCTATACAAAAATTGTGAATTGTACAATGAATTATACAAATATATACAAATGATGCGTGAATCATACAAGATTCTATAACTATAGTTATGAAATGTAATTACCCAAACTTTAACTATAGAGCATAATAAAGCTTTATATATTTGCCATTTATGAAATTTAAATTACATGAATAAATAGTGACAATTTCTGAATTTTGTCTCATTATTTTGTCCAAGATACTGAAATAGCATGCCCATATATCATACTGAACTAGCCCAAGAAAAAAAAGGCCCAATTGGATTGGATTGGTTTGGTTTTCTTAAGTTTGATTTGAATTAATGAGTTTTGATTATTTTGAATTTTTGATTTTGAGTTAATGAGTTAAATTTCCTCCTCTTATAAAAATGAATATCCTGATAAAGTGTTCATGTCAAGTACCCTAAAAAAGGGGTAATAATTAACCTAAAAATATGTTTTTATATAAAAATCCATTAGGTATATGGACTTGTGTCTAAATTTCCAAATTCAAAATTCAATCTGAAACACTTAAAAGTTAAATCTAGAACTCAATCTATAATCAGAAAATTTAAATTCAAAATTCAAAACACAACTTTTGAAATCGCAACATAAATTGAGAATGAGGGAATACTATAAAATAAAATGTGTCAACTATCTATATCTACTTACTAAACTTAAACAACCATCAATGATACATCAAAAAAATTTGTTCCTATCAACTATTTGATATAATATAAAAATTTGTTCCTATCAAATATTTGATATAATATATAATATTTCACCCTTGTCTATGAACAATAAATATAGTCAATATTTGACTTTTTAAGATAGAGATACATGTATTCAAAATACATGTTTTTAAAATTTTACATTAAAATTTAATTATAAGAGTATAATTTTTAACAATTTAATAGTGTCTTTAAATGAAGAAACAAATTTTGACAAGCAAAACTGAATTTGATTGATGGAACTTGAAAGTTTTAAAAGCATGGACTTGACTAAAGAGAATACTGTGAATATTAATTGTGATCTTGAAACATTAGACGTGTATATACTATGAAATTTTTTTTATTTGCTTACTGGATATGTTGTTGTTGTTATATATATATTTTTCTTATTTTATTTTTTTCTATATCATAACTGTTTAAAATTGACTAAAACTTTATGATATTCCAATATGCATGGGAGAAGATAGCATTATTTATGGTTTGAATTAATATATTAACCATATATAAATATCTGATAACAATTCTAGTAGTTAAATTAAAGCGAGTTATCAATTCAATGACAATTCAGAATTCATAAACCTTAAATTTTAGTTCTAACTCTGTTCCAAAGCGCCTACCCTTTCATAACAAACATAGCTCACGTAATTAATTTTAAAAAATACAAAAAAATAACTTTCAATATTTTCCACGCGATGTAGGGTTTGGATAGTGGAATAAAAGAGTGATTCATAATACATGACAGATAATCACCATCCATCGATTATTTCAAATTACTTTTCTCTCAAAAAGTAAAAATGATAATTAATATCGAACGGAAAAGATATTCAAATATTTTAAAACCAAATCTATTTTGAAGAACAAGTTTGAGGCAAAGTTTTATTTATCCACTTGTTTATATATTTTGTGTAACACGAGGGTTTAGTCTTATATATAAGCCGTTCTTTGACTTATATATATTTATTGATTGACTAGGATATAAAATTAAAATATAATCATTTTTTAACTATTCTTTCCGTCTTAAATAGTTTGTTGTCATCTTTTAAAAATAGTTATTTCAAATTATTTATCGTATTCAAAGTTCAAGATAAAATTAATAAGTTTTTTATTTTTCATTAGTAGAAATTATTTTTGAAGACAACAAACTCGTCAATAAGTTAAATATTTAATAAATAGAAAGTATTTGTTAAAATATAAATGGGGCAAAATAATTTAAAAATATTTTATTTAATATTTTTTTTAAAAATTATGTAAAATAAAAATACCACAAATAATTTGAGAGTTGAGTCAAAGGAAGTATCATTTATGAGGTCTCAAACCTTAGACAAACTAGCCACCATTTTTTGATAGTCTAAATTTTTAGAAATTATTTGTTGTCAAAATCTCTTTTTATTTTTTTAAAAAAAAACTATGTGTCATTTCTTTTATTTTTGACTGATGACTTCATTCTCTAAGACCTTAAAGAGAATTAATTATAAAAATATATGTAAAACATATGTTTATATGTGGCCACGTACTTCAAATACTTTTCCACCAAGAGAGACAAGGACATTCCCAAGTTGGTTGAACAAATTCTTTTTCAAATAATTGAGTCTTAAATTCAAAATTTTTACCTGCTTTTTTGATTGAGCTTGTCTAATATGATTCATCGATCTCCTACAGTCTATTATATCAGAGCGAGATTTACTCTGTGCACATTTGTGACCAGTGGCTGAGCCACCTAGTAATATAATAAGGAGGTTTGACGAAAAAGTATACAATTTATACATGATAAAAATATTTTTTTATGTATACATAATAGATGTCGAACCCTCTTCGATTAGTTCGTGTGTCTACTTTTTAAAATTTGAACCCTCTTAAAGAAAATTCTGACTCCGTCGCTGTTTAAGTAACTTTGTGGGGATAGTGTCATCTTTTTCCTTCACAAGTTTTGGTTACATATTATTTATCGTATAGGTTTTGATTTCTTACTAAAGGATTAATTATTCTATATTTTTTGACATTTAATTTTTTTCTTGTAGTAATATATAATTGCCAACCTAATGTGTTGTGTAACACAAACTTACGTGTAAGTTGTTCCTTTCAGCCTTTAAAATTGACAATCGAGGATATATAATTAAAGTCTTAATTTTATGGAAATCTTTTTTTATTTCTCACTGACAATATTAAATTTCTGATAAAGATGGATAGAGATATAGAGTTGTCCTTGACCAGGAAATGACAATTACTGATTATAGTAAGTTTTTATACAAACTAAAAAGAAAAGAACGATAAATAAAATGAGAAAGAGAATCATTTCACTATTTTGTAATCTACAAGTCATTAATTGATTTCATCAAAATTAAGACACATGAATTTAAGTACACGTCTGGTTGAATAATAATAGTGGTAATTATTGCTGATGGTAGCTGATCAAAATTAAGATGCCTAAATGACAATGGTGGTGAAGAGTGTAAATTACTGGTGATTAGTATTAGTGGCAACTGATTGGATAACAATAATGGTGATTGGCTATAGTGAAAATTATAAATGATGGCTAGTGATCATAATTATAATTGATTATAGCGCTTGATAATAATTTTAGTTGTAGCTGAGAGTGGTGGTTCGTTGTTACATGCCTGTGAAAAGTTGGAATCAAAATATTGTCAAAAAAATGAGTCATTCTTTTTTAAATGGAGATACATATCATATGCAGTCACATACGACAAATACTTTTCCACTAAGTTGTAACAATCCATCTTAAGATGAGAAATCCCACATAGGCAAAAACACATGAGAGATGCTGGGTATATAAGTAAATTGGTTTTATTTAGTTGTGACGGATTTTAAAACTATACAGGTCTTGACCCAAAGCAGACAATAATATCACTAACGGGTTCAGTCGTTGCACATGGTATTAGAGCCACTCTTGTGTAAGACTTGTCAATATGGGGCTAGCGTTCAACTGAATTTAGGAAAATTTCGATGAGGCGGGGTAAACCTTAGTATTGAGTCTAGGCGAATCCCATACATGGGATAACC
>DF358795.1:0-13583 GCA_000787875.1 Solanum virginianum | reverse complement strand
CAATTATATGTTGCTCGGATCCTCCAGAATGTCGATGTATTTGTATTAGACCTCTTGAAAAAAGGGATAACTTTTAACGGATTTGACAGACATTAGATGACATTTTCTAGAGAATTCAAGCAAAATAAACCTAGATTATATTCTATGTTGCTTGGAGCCTCTAGAATGTCGATGTATATAATATCTGTATGAGATTCTAAAAAAAAAGATAATTTTTGGAGAGTCCTATAGATATTGGACGACATTTTGATGGAGAATTTGAGTAACATAAACCTAGATTCTATGTTGCTCGGAGTCTCTAGAATGTCGGCATATATAATATCTATATCAGATCCTCAAAAAATAGATGATTTTTTGGAGGGTCCTACAGACACTGGACAACATTTTGATGGAGAACTTGAGTAACATAAGCTTAGATTCTATGTTGCTCGAATCCTCCAAAAATGTCAATATAAATATGTGCCAAATCCTCAAAAAAAATGTAACTTTTATACTAAATAATATTTTTTGGAGAATTCTAGCAACACAAACTTAAATTCTATGTTGCTCGAGTTCTCCCAAATATGGTCACACTCGTATCACATCTTCAGAAAAATCATAATTTTAGATACTATTTGAGTAATTTTTTTTTTTGCAACACATAAACAAAACTAAAGGATTTCATTATTGAAATGTTTGTTGAAATAAAGCACAAACTTTGTTAAATCATTCTTCACTGTTGTTACTTTTTTTCAAAAAAAATTATTTTGATATATTTTTTCTTGAGCCAGAGGTCTATCGATCGAATATAATTTCTCTATCCTACAAAGGTTAAGTGATGGAGCTAAAATTTTCACTAAAAACGTTTAAAATATGATGTAGTAAATAAACAAATGTAGAAGGCAAAGAGAGCTCAACATCTCTCATAATATATATATATATATACACACACATAAAAAAAAATATTTTTATCATATATGAATGTTGTAATTTTTTTGCTGAAGGCAGTGGTGGAGCCACATAGGTATTAGGGGATCTGAACCCCTTTCGACGAAAAATTATACTATTTATATATGATTAAAAAATAATTTTTTATGTATATATATAATAGATGTGGACCCCCCTTAGATTAGTTCGTGTGTCGACTTCTTAACATTTTGAACTCCTTTGCAGAAAATTCTGGCTCTGCCACTGGCCGAAGGGATTCGAATTGGCCCAATTTGACTTTTCCATAACTCCCTATCCTGACTTCATTTATAAAATTACACTAACTATATTATTATTGTTCAAACTTTTTAAATTATTGTTGAAACTTTTTTTAATTATTGTGGTTGTGTGATCATTTCAGGGTTGAAATTCATTCATGAAAATATGGATACAATTTTGAAGGAAAATTCTCAACATTTTCCACGTTGGTTCACATTTGTTTTCCCTTCAATTCTTCAACTTGCAAAAGCACAAGGCCTAGAGATTATATTTGTTGATGGTTCAAACAAATTATTATGTGATATCTCCATGAAAAAGAAAGAACTTCTTGAAAGGTAATTATAATAATTTTCATGTTATATATAATTGCATGCAAGAGATCGATCACAGATCTAAAGCAGGTTCTGTGTCTTCAATAAAATCAATTCTTATGTTTTTAACATAAAAGTAATAATAAAAAATTATATTTACATATTCTGAGATCTGATATACTCATTTTTATCACACAGACTCTACATCCTGAACTCGTCTCAACAACAACAACAAAAAGAAAATTTTTACTATCTTTTAATAATTATATATATGACACTAAAAAATCACTAATATTATTCACCATATTTTCTTTCTTTTTTTCAGTGAAATGCTCAATGATAATATTGTTAATGAAGAAGATGTTTCTTTGTTTCAATCTCCAACTGCCACAGCACAAGCTTTCATGTCTACTAGAGATAAAAAATGCCTTGAATATCTCATCTCCATTGTTCAAAAGTGTCCCAATGGAGGTTTGTTATAAATATTCTCGAGGTTTTAATTTACGTCTTAAAGAATGTCACTTTTTATGTTTAGTATCTGTTTACTTTCAACATGTTTAGAATTATAAGATTCAATAATCTTTTAATACATTATATATATTTTTAGTTTAAAAAATATAAAATTCAAAAGCCTCTTTTATTTCCTTAATTTTGTATTCAATCATACTGTAAAACAGATAAAATGAACGATGAAAATATTATTTTTTTCCCTCAATAATAATAATAGGTATACAAATTAGCTTGAATGCAACTTGACTATTCCTTCAAATTCGTATTTGTTACCTCTTATCAACAGCAAAATCAATTCTTTATATAATAACTCATTAGGTTCTTAATGCATTACTCCTTTCGTCCCAAAATAATATGGCTTTAGAAATTGAAGACCATAATTAATGATTGTTTTCGACTATATTCTTATACTAAAGATCTATGTATTTTAATTGTGCTCAATTCTCGAGAAACATTTAATAAACAAAGATAACTTACTAAATAATATTCTTTGTATTTATTATTTTTTCTTGATGAGCATGAAAAAATCTAAAGTCACACATATTTTGTAAGTATTTATAAGAATTTTAGTAATTCTAGAACTCACATGAGAATATATATTTCATGTCAAAAATATATATGAACCCCCTAAATAATATATAAGACTCGTATGTCTCTGATCAATACATGTACAAATAACTTTATCAATCAAAATTTAAGCACATGAATGATTTTATCTATTATATTTCGTCTTTATTTGAATATTTAAACATTGTTCTTCCATATTTTTTGCTTATTTTGTAGATATTTTTCTCTTAAACCCTAATTTGAATTTTCATTTTTTTTTTTGGTCAGTGCCTTCAAGATTTTCAGTGGATGATGAGCTAAAAATGCTTTGCATGGTTGACAATATACAAAGAATGGGGTTGGCTAAACACTTTGAAAAAGAAATTCAACAAATTCTTGACCAAGTTTACAAGAATTACCAAATGAATAATTTTCAGAATAATGATGAATATTTATTATCATCAGAAGAAGAAAAAACAAATGATTTATTAAAGAAATTATTCAAGGACTCATTGGCTTTTAGGCTTCTCAGATTACAAGGCTACAAAATAAATCAAGGTATGTATTTTAAAATCTAAAAATTTTGTTTTGTGAATTCATTTGGTAGGATGAAAGTTATTTTTCAGAAACATTATTTACTGGTTACTGAATAACTATCAAGGGATCGACCACCACGACTCCTTTCTTTTTTATACATCTCTTGTCAGTGTATTGTCAGCTATCTCTTGAATAGTGACAGAACTAGAATTTTAGTTAAAGGAGTTCAAAATTTCAAGAAGTAAATACAAAACTAGGTGAAGGGGCTGAGTTCGATATCTATTATATGTACATATTATTTTAACCTTATATAAATAATATAATTTTTTACCAAAAGGGGTTCGAACGAACCCCTCATTGTATGCTGGCTCCACCACTGCTCTTGGGCATGTGTTTCGAGAGAAGAAGTTGTTCGAACAATTTTGTTTGAACTCAATGGGAACAACAACATACCTAAAAGAATATTTTTTCAAATGCAATATTTTTTTTTCAAATTTCACAATTTTTATGTTCAAACTTCCCAATAACTATTATTATTATTTTTTGTCTATGACAGGAAGTTTTTGTTGGTTTCTTCAACAACCACAAATGAGGGACAACATAGAAAAGAACAAAGAACATTTTACATATGTGATGTACAATGTTTATAGAGCAACAGATTTAATGTTCAATGGAGAATATCAAATGGAAAAAGCAAGATTTTATGCCACAAATTTTCTTGTGAATAATGATAATTTATCATTATTTCCAGCACTTCAAAAAGTGGCAAGTATTAATAGTAGCTAATATATATTGTTTAAATATAAAATTTTATCGATTCAGATCTAATATTTATTAAAATTTTAATATATTTTATATTACTCTCTTTATTGAAAAAATATACTGCGCAAATCAATAAAGTGAAAAACACATGCTCCTTCGTTTCATTTACTTGGCTACGTTGACTTGATATGGCTTTTCTTTAAAAAGTATTTAATTTATTAAGGATTTATTTTACTAAATTAAGATTAAGAAATTCAAATTTGATTACTTATACTTTACATATTAGAAAATGATAAACTTTTCTTGATTTTATAAATTGGATAAGTAACAAAAATATTTATTTTTAATTTATGTGTCTAGTAATATAAAACAAAAAAATATATTTATTTTATGCATTTTAAAATATGAAATGACGATTTCTTGCCAATTTCATGACATAACATGACATTTTTCTCTCATCTATTCCACCCCAATGCAAGGTTAAGGGATTTAAAGTTATTGAACTAATTAAGCAACAAAACTTTGCTAATTAATACATAATAGTTTATTGCTATCAAATTAAAATATATAAATATTGTTTATTTTAAACTGAATAAGTAAAATAAAATATCTATTTTTAATATATGTGTCTAGTAATATAAAACAAAGAATGTATTTGTTTTATGCATTTTTTAATATGAAATGATGATTTTTTGTCCATTTCATGGTATGGCATGATATTTTTCGCTCATCCATTTCAACTCCAATGCAAGATTAAGGGATTTAAAATTGTTGAGCTAATTAAGCAACAAAACTTTGCTAATTAATACATAATATATATTTTATTGCTATCAAATTAAGATACATAAAATATTGTTTACATGCTAATTTTATTTATTTATTTATTTGTTTGTTTGAAGATTGAGCATGAGTTGAATGTTCCATGGTTTGCTCGATTAGAACATCTTGATCACAGATTATGGATTGAGTTAAATCAATCTATCCCCCCTTCTGTTGGAAAATCTCCATTTTATTGGTAAGTATATTATTATTATTATTATTATTATTATTATTATTATTATTATTTAAAAAAAAATTTGGTAACTAATATTTTTTTTTTCTAAAATGTTATTTTATTAGGTTGTCTTATATGCAAAATGACAAGTTAATGCAATTAGCTATGCAAAATTATGAATATCGACAGTCAATTTATAGGAAGGAATTGGAAGACCTAAAGAGGTACAAACACAATTCCCTTTAATCTTTATATGAACAGTTTAAGTTTTATGCATCGACAGTGTGAAATTATTAATTATCTAAATAATAATATTATTATAATATAAATGTATTAAGAAGTTGAAGCAATAACATGACTACAATAAATTTAGCTAGTGTTTGGATATAGATATTAAAATTTGAAAATTTATTTTTAAGTATTTATGTGATCCTGAAATTTGGTTACATATTGTAAATTTATTTTCAAAATATTTTCAACTTCTCAAAAATTTTCTCAAATCAATTTACAGAAAAATATCACTTCTACTTGCAAAAATTCAAAGCAAAAATGTATATCCAAACACAATCTGAAAAAGCTTAAATTTTCATGTTTCAATCTTCAAAATTTATGATAAAACAGTAGATAATATATATATATATATATATATATGATCAATATGACATTTCGCTGATATGGCAAAATTCAATAGCTTTGATCTGAATGTTATATTATTATTTTAAATTTTTTTTAATATACGATTATAGATTAAAAGCCTGGTAACTCAAAAAGGACTAAAATCTAGAACCAATAAATTTCAAATTCTAATTCTACATCTGTTCATAATATAATAATTTTATGTTGTCAGTATATATAAATTAAATCTGTATTATTTTGTATCATTCTGGCCATTACAATAAAGTTTTTTTTAATAAATATTATTATTTAGTTATTTATTTTGTGGTTTTGTAGGTGGTCAAAAGAGAAAGGCCTTGTAGATATTGGATTTGGGAGAGAAAAAACTACTTATTCTTACTTTGCAAGTGCAGCAAGTAGTAGTAGTTTTCTACCTTATGAATCTATTCTTAGATTAATTGTTGCAAAATGTTCCATAATTATTACTGTTGCTGATGACTTTTATGATGAAGAAGCCTCTTTAAGTGAACTACATATTTTAAGTGAGGCAATACAAAGGTAATTTTATAATCTGTTTGTGTAAATATTTTTTATATTATTTAAACTAGATAATTAATTATTATTTTTTGTCATAGGTGGGATGCAAAGAACCTTGATGGTCCAAGTAAGATCATATTTGAAGCACTCGATGATCTTGTATGTGATGTTGCCAAAATGTATCATCTTCAACATAAAATTGACATCACCCCACAACTTCAACATATGGTAAGTTTTCTCAACTTACTATTTACTTTTCTAGTCATCGTATACACTGATTACACACGATTATACACGTATGGTAGATTTATTATGTATCCATCAACTATATATATTTAAATTGTGTAATGAATAAACGACTCTTTAAGTTAACTCTTCTTGTTTTTTTTTTCAAAAAAAAAATTAGTGGAAGGAGACATTTCATTCATGGATGATGGAAAGCTTGTGGAGTAGAACTTCAAATTTACCATCTATGGATGAATATCTAGAAGTTGGAATGATATCAATTGGTGCACATATTTTAGTTCTTCATGCTGCTTCTCTTGGATGTCCAACTTTGCCAAGTCAAATTCTTGGGCCAATTAATGGAGAATATGAAAACATTACAAAGTTGCTCATGGCCACTACTCGTTTATTGAATGACATCCAAAGTTATCAAGTAAGTTCAATAATTCCATATATCTAACAAAGTTTATGCCTTAATTAGGGATGGCAGTGGGGTGGGGCGTATTTAGAGCTAAGCTGCACATATATTTCATCCGTTTGAAAAACAATGACCTATTTTCTATTTTAGTTTGTTTCAAAAGGAATTACCTCTTTCTTTTTTTTGGAAACATTTTATTTCAACTTTTCACATGGAATGTTTAAGACTACAAGATTATATTAAAGGACATTTTGGTACATTTGACATAACTTTAATTTACAACACAAAATCAAAAAATTTTCTTTCTCTTGTTAAACTTCATATCAATTCAAACCAGGTTATTCTTTTTTAAACGGAGGGAGTATATATATTAGCCTAGTGATTCAAACTCTTAGTTATCCCAAAATTAAATTGTTGCTATATGAATTATGAGTTCATATATATTAACTTTTGTTGGTGCATGATATTATATATTCATGTGCAGAAAGAAAGAGAAGTTGGGAAGATGAACTACACATTGCTTCACTTTAATGGAAACCCTAAGGGACAAATTGAAGATTCAATTGATTTTGTGAAAGTGATCTTGGGATATAAGAAGAAAGAATTTCTTGAAAATGTTTTAATGGATGGATTCAATGATATGCCAAGAACAATGAAGCTCCTTCACCTTTCTTGCTTAAATGTGTTTCACATGTTCTTCAATTCTTGCAATTTGTTTGATACAAAAGAAGCAATACTTGAAGACATAATGAGATCTATTTACATTCCACTTGGTCAAGAAGAACAAACTCCAATAATGTCATCATCTTCAAAGCCTTTGCCACTTGTGGTACCACTTCAAGAAAAGAAGATCAAGATTGTCAAAGTCAATGCATGTCTTAATGAGAAAAACATCAAACAAAAAGTTAGTATTGGGATAAGTTTTGTTAGAAGACAAGCTCCTAAGAATTGTAATTCTTTTGGTTGGTCTACAAAAGGGTTTTCTTCACATAATCTAAAACCATGCTACATGTAAAAAAAAAAAAAAAAGGCAAGCCTGATGTCCTAAAGTTTCTGCTATGCATAGGGTCCGAAGAAGGACTCAACCACAAGGGTCTACATGTGACTGTTGAAAATATCTCTAAAACTAGTTACTATATATCTCTAAATAATGAGCCTTTGAGAATCTTTCCATAGTGAAAGAGTGGTTGCAAAAGTTACTCTTGCATTGAATTGAGCAATCACTCTTTTAATGATGTAATAATAATGTGGATATCATGTATCAAACACATTTTAGGATTCAGTATTCCTCTTTAATTTCATTCATGTCAAATTTCTAAGTTAGCATTGGAATATTTTTTGTTGGAAGACAAGCTCCTAAGAATTATAATCCTCTAGGCCCAATCCTAAAATGAAAAAAGTAATAGATTCTACTTTTTTTTGAAGGAAAAATTACGTAACTAGACAAACATATAATATGTATTACATTATACCACTATAGTTTGAAAAAAATTATAATTTATAGTTATATATAAGGTTTTGTTGCTATTTTTTCTCTCCTCTATTCCTATCTCTCACCTCTTTCCTCTCTCTCTAATTTTTTGTCAGATATATAATTACATATGTATATCAACTATATATACACAATTATTTTGACAGATATACATAGTCAATTCGACAGATATGCATATAAAATTCGTCTCTCTCCACTCCCTACCCTCTTTCACTCACCTCTGTCCTCCCTTTCTTGATCTCACTAGACTCTTTCCTCCCTCTCCTAATCTCGTTTGCCAGATATACAAAGATATATATATATATTAGTTATACATATATAATTATTTGACAAACATACACGTATAATTTGACAAATATACATATATAACTCCCTCTCACCTCCCCTCTAGATTACATAACCGAAATTATACCATGTAACTATTCAAAATATAGTATTTGACCATATTAAATTTCAAATCTAGGCTATTTATGAAAACCTATTTTCCTCAATATTTGGGCCTTGAAAAATCTTTTATGTAAAAATAAAAAATAAAAAATAAAAAAAATTCACCACTCATTTTTGCTGACTTCTTCACAACCAAAGAGGAGAAAGCTCATCTTGCAACAATGGAGGAAGAGCAAAACAAATCTCCTCTGCTCCACTATTGGGGAAATACTCCAGAAGAAGATTACTATAATCTCCAAGGTATCAAATCTACCAAATCTTTTTTCACTTCACCTAGAGGTTTAACCCTTTTCACAAGATCATGGGTACCCCCCAACCCCAAAACCCCACCTCAAGGTGTCATTTTTATGATCCATGGCTATGGAAATGACATCAGTTGGACATTTCAAGCAACCCCAATTCACTTAGCTAAAAAGGGGTTTGCTTGTTTTGCTCTTGACCTTGAAGGTCATGGACAATCTCAAGGTCTTAAAGCTTTTGTACCTAATCTTGATTATGTTATTGATGATTGTTTGTCTTTTTTCAATTTTGTTATGACCCAAAATCCTGAATTTCAAGATTTGCCTAAATTCCTCTTTGGTGAGTCAATGGGTGGTGCTGTTTGTCTTTTGATTCATTTGAAAAGGCCTAGAGAGTTTAATGGTGGGATTTTGATAGCACCCATGTGTAAAATCTCAGATAAAGTAAAACCCGTATGGCCAATTGCTCAATTCTTGACACTTGTTGCAAGATTTGCTCCAACTTTGGCTATTGTACCAACAGCTGATTTGTTGGAGAAATCTGTTAAAGTACCAGAAAAAAGGGTTATTGGTGGGATGAATCCTAATAGGTACTTTGGAAAACCAAGATTAGGTACTGTTCTTGAGCTTTTGCGAGTGACCGATTATCTTAGCAGTAAACTATGTGATGTGAATATGCCATTTTTGGTGTTACATGGGAGTGCTGATGTTGTTACTGATCCTGAAGTGAGCAGGGAACTGTATAAATTGGCAAAAAGTACAGATAAGACATTGAAGATTTATGATGGTATGATGCATTCTTTGTTGTTTGGTGAGACTGATGAAAATGTTGAGATTGTTCGTAGTGATATATTGTCTTGGCTGAATGATAGATGCTGAGAAAATTTGTGATTGGATTCAGAGACGGATCTAGAATTTCAAGTTTATAGTTTCATGTTCAATGGATTCGTTAACGCGAATGAGTTTTGGCCATAGCTAGTTGAAACTCTAGCTCCACCTCTTGGTTTGTATTCGTATCTGATTTACACTAATATCATTGCTAGTTCATTAGTGTGTGCCATATGTGTTAAAGATTCAAACTTTATAATTGTTTCTTCGAGAATGATGTAAGTTGGAGAATCTGTACTTATTAAGACTTTCTTGGCAAAGCTTTCCACATATATACAAGATTGTATACTTGTTCCGTTCTAATTTATGTGACAGTGTTTGATTGGATATGAAATTTTAAGAAAGTTTAATACAAGTGACATTTGTTGCAAGATATGCACCCACTTTGACTATTGTACCAACAGCTGATTTCTCGGACAAATCGATCAAAGGTCCCAGAAAAGAAGATTATTGATGGAATGAATCCTAATAGGTACTTTGGAAAACCAAGAGTGGGGACTGTTCTTGAGCTTTTGCGTGTGACCGATTATGTTAGCAGCAAACCATGTGATGTGAATTTGCCATTTTTGGTGTTACATGGGAGTGGTGACATTGACACTGATCGAGAAGAGCAGGGAATTGTATAACAACAACAACAACATATCCAGTGGAATCCTACAAGTGGGGTCTGGGGAGAGTAAAATGTACGCAGACCTTACCACTACCTCATAGAGGTAGAGAGGCTGTTTCCGGGGAACCCTCGTCACAAAAACCCATAAGTAGAAGAGCAGGGAATTGTATACATTGACTAAAATCCGAGACAAGACATTGAAGATTTATGACAGTATGATGCATTCTTTGTTGTTTGGTGAGACTGATGAAAATGTTGAGATGGTTTGTAGTGATATATTGGCATGCTTGAATGATAATGCTGAGCAGGGGTCGATCTAGGGGAGCGGAATGCTAGGGGAGCGGAATGGGTTCATATGAATCCGTCGCTGGGAAATCACACTATATACAAGGTCAAAAGTACTTTTTAGGTATATACAGTCCCCTTTCAGTACTTGAATTGTATACACATCTGATTCATATTTATCCCATTTCTAGTTCATTAATCTGTGCCATATTTGTTAAAGATCCAAACTTTAGAAGTTTTTTCTCTAAGAATGATTTGCAGAGGTGTCAGACTGCATTTTTTTCAGCAGAATCAAGAATGGATATTTGTTTTGAAGCATTCTGTGTTTGCGTATGAATGGATGTTTTACAACCATGTTGAATCATATTATTTTTGGAGAGACTGATGAAAATGTTTCTCGGAAATAGCCTCTCTATCTCTATGAGGTAGTAGTGATAAGGTCCGCGTACATTTTACTCTCCCCAGACCGTACCTGTGGGATTCCATTGGGTATGTTATTGTTGCTGTTTACTGATGAAAATGTTGAGATTGTTTGTAATGGCGTATTGGCATGGTTGAATGATGGATGTTGAGTAGGGGAGGAGCTAGAGGGGCAGAAGGGGTTTATATTAATCCTTCGCCAGAAAATCATACTATATATAGTTTTTTCTTTAGGTATGAATAGCAGATGATGAAACTGTCTTCGCGATTCATGCAAAGAGGTCCATACTTGGATTATATTCAATCATATTGTTGCATGATTATGGAAATCATGTTATTTATGTTCAAGTATGTCTAAGTCTTAGTGGACAAAGTTATTCGATAGTTATGCTTATGATAGCATGTACGTATGACAATCGTGAGTTCTTTTTGTTTGCCTAAGCTTTGATGAGAAAAGTTATCTGACACCTATGGTGATAAAATATAAGATATACTCAAGAGAATAATCGACATGTGAACAAGGGCGGAAGGGGTTCATATGAACCTATCATTGGAAAATTTCACTACATATATAAGGTCAAAAGGATAATTTAGGTTTATATAACAGATGATGACTCCAATGGAGAAAATTTTATTCATATTAACCCCATTTCTAGCTGAGCACTGTTTAGATAGAAATAAATGGAAAATGAGAGCTTGTGTTGTGATTTTCGTAGTTGCAAATTTTTTTTTTCGAGAAAAGGTCTCCTCTTCAAATTGACCAGATATCAAGATTGCTTCTTTTTTTTTTTCCCACACAATTAATATTCCACTTATTGACAAATTTTGCGTTATGGAATATACTTTGTTCAATCATAGAGTTATAAAACATGAATGTATTCATTTTCTTTTTTCTTTTATAGGGGATGAATAGAATATGGAATATTCCTTTTATGTGCCTTAATATATTATTATTATTATGGCTAGAATAAAACTTTTATTTGATATTTTGAGAAAAAGAAAAAATTGGAAATTTAGGGAAAAAAAAAGAGAGGTCCTACCGAGAATTGAACTCGGGCTATTGGATTCAGAGTCCAATGTCCTAACCGCTAGACCATAGGACCATGTATGGTTATCTTGCTTTATGTTTAACTATAAATACTAATATAAGGGATAAGCGATAATAATTTTAAAATAAAATATAGAATGGTTTATTGTGCTTTGGTCAGAGGTATTAGTTAGTTTCGAAATTACTTATCACATTATATATAATATAGTGATGAAATCTCAGATGTGATGGAATAACTTTGTCTATTACATCCCAGGTACCAAATGACCACAAAAGTTGTGATTTTTGTATAAATATAAAACCTAATTCCCGATAAGGTGAAATGGAAATGTGACAAATGGATAAGAAAATGTACAAAAATCCCAAGTACGTAATAGTGACTTTTGAGTATCACCTCTAATAAGTTGCACACACCACCACATTTTGATTCTTGAATGGACTACTAAAAGAATTTTCTTTGCTATAACTAAATAAGCATTGTTGAACTAGTGCAAGAGGCAATCTACTATGTTATTGTTTTCCCATAGTTTTGTCTAGTTGTGTCGGATGAACAAGTTAGGTTGAGTTAATAAATTAGCGAATCGATTTTAATTTTAAAAGTTATTTAGTTTGAAATACGCTAAAAGTGGGTATAACTCAACCAGCTCATATTTTACTAATTTGGACTTCTTCTTCTTTTTTTTGTGTGTGTGTGTGTTTTTACAATTTTCTAATATCGAGTCAAACTTTAAAATATTCTTTATTATGATTATACATAATATATTAAATGAAAAATATTTTTTTCAAAAATTATTTTGATAAGATTCCGCATGAATTAGCTTGGTTGTATATAAAGCCAATTTGAGATAAATTTAAATGGTCAAACCAATGATATATTCATGGACTAATTTTCTTTTAGGGTGTGTTTGTTATGGAGTAAAATGTTTTTCTCAAAAATGGATTGATTTCTAACTCATTTTACATGTTTAATTGGTGAGCGGAAAATATTTTCTATTGTTTGGTTAATGAATGAAAATATTTTTTAGAAAAAACTTCTAGTTTTTAGTTATTAGCTAAAGAATAGAAAATATTTTTTTAAAAAATAATTTCTGACATGAAAATATTTTCATAATTTGAAATATTTTTTAAAATAAGTATTTAAATTCTTTTTTTTGGTGGGTGGGGGTGCTGGGGGTGGGAATTGGAGTAAAAAATTGAAATTTTCAAAAATTATTTTTAAAAAATTGTATGGGGGTGGGGGATGGGTGAGGCTAGGTGGGGGGATGGGTGCGTGGGGTGGAGTAAAAAATTAAAAAATTTTATATTTTTTGTAAACAGAAACTTTTTTTTTGGTAATGGGTGGGGGTGTGTGATGGGGTGGTTGGGGTGATAGGGGTGGTTGGGGTGATAGGGGTGGGCTGAGGGGATGGGGGCGTCATGTACAGTAAAAAATTAAAAATTTCAAATTTTGAAATTTTTGTAAAATAATTTTTTAATTTTTTTAGTATGGGGGCTGGGGGTTGGGGTTTGGGGGC
>DF358796.1:132018-148464 GCA_000787875.1 Solanum virginianum | reverse complement strand
TATAGGTTGACTTGTCTTAGTGGGATAAGACGAGTGCCATCACGCCTGAAATTTCGGGTCGTAACATAAATTGACATAAGTTTAGGCTAGAATTGAAAGAATTTTTAAGGAATTTGGCTAAAATTGAAATAAAGTAGAATTAAATTGAAAAGTTATAGTAGATTATTAAGTTCCAACTAATTCGACAAATTTAGACTTGCTCCACATAGGGCTCCTTGGAAAAAAAATGCTTTCCTATTAAGAATTTTTTTATATATAAAATTTGAAATTAAAAATTTTAATTAAAAAAGAAGTAGTTCCATCTGGCATACCACATTATTTGATAGTCTGAATAATGACTCAATAAATAAATTAATTAGGATTTTCTGAATTTAGTAATTAAAGATTTAATGAAGAAATTGTTGGACATGGCCTTTTAGTCTATTTTCTCGTCAACAATTAAAAACTTTCTAAAAAATATATTGCTGCAATGATAAATTAAATTAAATTAAATTAAAAGTACAGTACTATGTTTGTTATATAATTAATGAGGAAGTTGAACTATCTGAACAAAACTTTTATTGTGGCAGGATGAATTATGAATACTGATAAATAAATATGATATAAAACATTAGTAAAATATATTTAATAGCACAAACAAAACAAGCACACGCTACTTATTGGATTATAGTACTTCAACCTTTAATGTATTTTTAAAACACAGATCAATTCATCATACTTTTGAAACTATGAATATATATTTATTTCATATCGAAAATATTGCATTAAGTTGAATTCATAAAGTTTGATGGTTATGTCCTTCGGTCCAATATATGGAGTAGTAGGTTTGACTAATAAAATTAGTTTAAAACTTTTGTCGTTTTACAGAACAAAAGGTCATTTTTTAGTTTATAACTTTCAAACCTACACATCGTGCCCTAACTAGTGGAGTACTAATTGAGTGAAAATTTTATTTTTAAATGTCATAGGGAAATATAAATAATAGTTTAAAAGACAAATAATAGTGATAGGAGGTATAATAATAATTGGCTTACATTGGTGGCAGAGCCAAAATTATCACTAAAAGTGTTCAAAATTTCAAAAAGTAGTCACACGAACTAGTCGATGAGGGTCGGACATCTACTATATATGGATAAAAAATTATTTTAACCATATATAAGTAGTACAGATTGTTGGTGAAGGGGGTTCGGATAAACTCCTATCAAAGGGATAGCTCTGCCCCTCACTTACACAATCAAATTCTATAGTGAAATTGTAACTACTCCTTCATTCATATTTAACTGGATCGAGTTTTAGAGTTTGATTTCTGAATATAAAATCATTTTTAATAGAAAATACTATAATTATTAAAAATAAAACTTTTCGACGTGAATCAGAATTAATTCAATATCTAACGTCTGACAGAAACAAAAAAAAAGGTGACTTACACATATTGGCAATTGATGGTGTAAAACTTTTCGACGTGAATCAGAATTAATTCAATATCTAACGTCTGACAGAAACAAAAAAAAAGGTGACTTACACATATTGGCAATTGATGGTGTAAAACTTTTCGACGTGAATCAGAATTAATTCAATATCTAACGTCTGACAGAAACAAAAAAAAAAGGTGATTTACACATGTTGGCACATAATGGTGTAAAACTTTTCGACGTGAATAAGAATTAATTCAATATCCAACGCTGGACAGAAATAAAAAAAAAGATGGTGATTTACACATGTTGGCACATGATGGTGAAGAGTTTAATTGTGAGAAGCAATAAGTTGGTACTTTTGACAAATGGATAGATAGAAGAAAAATGAACATTAAAGATGTAGAAATTAAGATTTAGCTACAATTGGGGAGGTACATCCTGTCTCCAAAAGAAAAGGCCATAAATATGGAACCCCAAATTCTCCAATTCACCATTTATGAATGTCAGTGTTAGATCAGCTTATTCAATTCTTCCAAAGAAAAAGACGATAAATTGGATAAGTATTGTTGAATATTATAAAATAGTGTAGTAGACAAGTAAATATAAATAAAAGAAGTAACTAATTATATAGTCAAATATAATTTATAGATTCTGAACTTTTAAATATGTATAAAGTCTGGATAAAACTCGACTCGAGGATATACCAAAAACAACTAATTTATTACTTCACAAGATGAAAATAAGACTGTATATACACCATATGCACTCTTTCAAAATCCTACCTATACGATATACTATTTATGTTTCTGTATAAAATCTAGGAAAAACACCGAAGGGTGGATAATCTTGAACTTTTTGTTCTACTTTGTCTCATAGACAAACCTTCAAATTTAACAAGTTTTAATTGTTGACCTTAAAAGTCAAAAATTTAAAATCTACATATTTATATATAATTTTTATAAAAATTATCGAATTCTCATAAATCCATATATTATACTCTTAATAAATTCATATTCATGCTTCCAGTCCTAAAGGGCTGGGTTGTTCACAACATTAATTAGACAAATGAAAAAACCAACAAATTAAATAACCTATTTACTAAACTGAAAAATAAGTAACAATAATGACTCAATGAGTACATGTTTCTACTCTCCAGTGCACGTCGACTTTGGGTTAGAAAATATTTTAAAATAACAATAAATATAGGTCTATTTATTTTTTTATGTTACAAAAAGATATTAAATATCTTCAATTCTGGGGACAGGGATTACGACCAGAGACAATGACAAAATCAAAATTTTAACTAAAAGATGTGTCACAATTTAAAAAAAATTAAATTACGTAAATGTCAAGAGAAGTGTATATATATATTGATAGATAGATAGGAAAAAAAATATTTTTATCTATCTAGACAGTATAATTTTTTATTTATATTTGTCAACTAAATATAGCTCCGCTACTGAACGGGAGTGAAGATATATTGTATTGGAGAATGGGATGACACTAACCATTGTTGAATGCCATTTTTTCTTTCTTATCTTTTAAAGAAACTTAATTTTTTTTAAAAATGACCTATCAAATATAAAAAAAATAAAAAGCATTTTCGAATTTTTTTTTTTTTTCCTTCGTATTAAACACACCCATAATATCAAATCACGTCTAACCACTTCTTCAATTTTTTGCTACTTCAATCTAAAAAATTAGAGTAATAATAACGTCTACGTAACCAAAACTTGTCAACCTAATTGATCTAAAATGCTTAAACCATAATTCTTAATATTAGTGGTACATGATAGATATTTTCAGGGAAAAAAAACATAGATAAATTAACGACCCAAAATTGTTTTTTTCACATAAATTAAAAGTCCACTAGATTGCAAATTGTCTGAGTATGGGTAGCAAAATTCAAACATTAGGTTATTGATACCTTTGTGACAAAAAAGAAAAAAGCAACATTTATACGATATTTTTGCAGACATATGGTACACTACCCCCTCTGCATAATAATTAAATTTTTATGATCGTACCATTTTTATTTTAATAATCGCACTCGTTATTTTGTTACCGTGATGTCACGAAATAATATCCATGCGACTAATTTGTTTTGCGCTAAATTTTTATTCTCGATTTTTATATGTACTCTCTTCATATCATATTAATTAATTATTTTTAAAAAAATAATTGGCTAATTTTTTTATATTATCCTTGCAATTAATTCTTTTTTAAAGTGTTTATATTTATATTTTAATTTTTCTAAAATTTTTATAAGTGAAATTAGTAAAATTTATCTTCTTATTTATGATTTTTTTAATATGCATATAAAAAGAAAAATAATTAACTAATATGAGACATACCAATTATGCTTCAGTTTAAAATAAATTGACTAACTCCAAAATTTTATTTGTGCCGTATAAATTATAATAAAGAGAGTAACATGCAATAACATCAAAGCACATTTATTTTTTGAAATAATGTTTTTCATTATAAATATATAAGTACTATAATTAAATCTTTATTTTTTATTTATAAGGTGGAGAAAAGGAGGAAAATTATTGAAGGAAAAGGATTGAACAAGAGAGGAGACAAATGACGCTAAGTTGGGCCGTACAAATTTGAAAAATCCGACATGTCCACATCCCTAAATCTAGTTGCAAATCTCTTTTTTCAGAACAAATGAAAGCAGAGCTAAAAATTAAAATTTATGAATTTAAAATTTTAATTTTTTTTAAAATTTGTATATTCTAAATATATTCAATAAATTTCTTACTATGAATATAAATTTTTCATAACCAACATACTTGCTCTGCTACTAATCACAAAATCTTTTTCTTTGATAACAAATTTTATGAGGTTCGGAGAACCTTAGTCGCTCCAATTATTAAATACTTGAATTTTCATTTGATTGACAAGGATTCGATTCTTCACCTGTAATCTCCTTTCTTATTTTCTTGCCTCTATCCCTTCTTTTTTCTTTTTATGAAATGACTTGGTAGACTCCTGTACATGGCTCTGTTTATTAGTTGGATCCTATTCTTTAGTTTGCCGAACAAACACTTAAACTCCGTGAAACACAACATTTTAAACCCTTTTCTCACTTGAAGGAGTATCTACTGGGCTGGGTCTGGTGGCTTTTACAAAGATCTTAAACTTGTACAATGGCCCAGGTTGTCCAATTAATAATGGGCTGGACTCAGATACAGGATTCTAGGTCCGGTCTTTTTTGATGGACCTGCCTTGCAACCTCTTTTTTGGGTTGGGACTTTTACACTGCTCAGCAGCCCAAAGTGGCTCACTTGATATTTTTAAGAGGATTTTTCAGAGCAAACATTAGAAATATAATAAGGTAAAAAAAAGTTATAATTTACTAAAATTATGATTTATAGCTACATATCATTGGAGAGAGACAAATTGTATATGTATATTTGTCAAATTATATGTGCATATTTGCCAATTAATTATATATGAGTAACTGATATACATATGTATTTATAAATCTGGCAAGAGAGATTGGAGAGAGAGGAAAGAGGTGAGTGAGAAATGGTAGAGGTGGAGAGAGGTCAATTATATATGCATATCTGTTGAATTGAATATGTATATTTGTCAAATAATTGTCTATATGCAACTGGTATACATATGTATTTGTATATCTGGTGGCCAGAGATTGGAGAGAGAGAGAGGAAGAGAGGCGAGAGAGAGGAAGAGAGGAGAGAGAAAATAGCAATAAAACCCGAACTATAGCTATAAATTATAGTTTTTTTTTTTCAAACTATAGTGGTATAATATAAATACACCAATTTTTAACACTTATTTTTGACTGTTAATTTTGAAGGGGTGGATCATCTTGAGCTTTAATGCTGCTTTCACTTGCCTCATGAACGAAACATAAAGTTTAACAAATTTTGACGTTTGATGTTAAAGATTTGTCCATGAGGAAGTAATTTTTTGATTTATTAAAGATTATAATAGGATCAACGTAACTTATAAATGAGAAAATAAATTCTATTACAGAATTTGGTATCATGTAACAGACTTTAGATTATTAGATCCAAATTATTTGAAAACAAAAATGTCGTAACTCGAAACTCCTTAATTATATCCAAAGTTGGTATTATGATTGTAAGTAGACAATTAACCAATGTGAATAAATGTATACATGCTTCTCAATCACCAAAAAGCCTCGATATTTTCATCCAAGAATTGCATGCAAGGCCATGCAGAAAGCACAATAATCACAACAAAATTATTTTGTTTGCTAAATTCTCATAGCTAGTCCTAGCAATATTATTACCACACCAAACTCCAAGAACAACAATAACTCAGATGTTTTCAGCTTTCTTGCTCCAACAACGCTATTAATGTATACTTGGGACTTTGTTTAATCCAAATTCGCATTATATAATAATGTCCCTTAATTAAAAGTGAAAGTGTTCTATATCATAATTTTTTTTTTCCATGTCTGATAATCAAATCTGAGACATCTAGTATAATAAGGATTATTGTAAGATGACTAGGATCAATCTATCCCAACACAATCTTTTTGGTGTTAGGGCAAAGCTACAATAATTATTTTAGATGCTGATTCGACTGAACCCAATAATTTTATCTCAAATCTTATATTTATATTTGAAAATTCACTTAGTATAACTAATAGTTTGTCAAGACCTAATTGATATATAATTCAATACTTATAAACTTTAAATTTCAATTCCGCTAGATGTACAACAATATAATTAGTCTTAGTGCAAGACTACTCTTCCTTGGGCATGCATTACCATAAAGAGGGACTCTGCACAAACTTCTTGATGGGGAAATTAACTTAAAAAATGTCTTGAAAATGATTGTTTTCTTCATAGTTGTCGATGGAATTATTGTTTTACAGCAAAGAAAAATTAAAGCAACATTCTTATATCAATCTAGTGCTAATTAAACTGCAGCCTTATTACTGTTAGCTTTTACTATAATATATATATATACATATATATATATATATATTATAGTAAAAGCTTAATTATTATACTCGTGTTCTGCGCATGCTTCCTACCTCTCACATTAATATTGGTTTAATTTGCATGGGTTTTTCAAAATTACCTTCTAATTAGTAAATTACTCTAAGTCTTAAAACTACCCTTCTTTGGTTCTTTGACTAGCTTTACTTCTTTTTACATACCAACGTATGATTCAAGTTAGCTATGATAAGTAGGAGTGGATATATATACTACGGTAAATATTCAATTATCATATTAAAATCAAAATTTTTGATATCATAATTTCGATTTTATGATATTTGACATGTTTTATAAACTGGTATTAGTAGAAAATTAAATATTTAGATGTTGAAATTTTGACATCATCTTTATCTTGGTTGAAATATTATTTTTTGTGTAATGATTAATGCAGGTAATTGCTTGTGCTTTATTTTAAATATTTCTAAATGTGCAAGTTGATGTTATTATGATATAATTGAGATGTCTCTTGAAAGATGAAGTCGTAATTTTATTAACAAATTATGATTAACGATTTATCTTATCACAAAATATCAAAATGAAACTTAAAAGTATCAAATGCTGAATTAATTTGATATAATTATAATATATATTTTAAATAATTGACAATCAAAATTTTTACAATTATATCATACTACCCATGCCACCCTAATAGCAAACACAACCCCTTAAAAGAATGTGTCAATCTCACACTGCTTCGTCAAAAAAATTGTATATGTGTATAAAGTAGAATACGATTTCTTGAAAATAATACACCCTCCACAGCTAAATGAGTAGTTATGTTTCGCTACTCGATAATAAATTTGATTCATTTTCGAAATTCAACTAAATTAGATCAATACATATAATATTTTAAATTAAAATTTATATGAAAAATGGCGGAATGATCTAATTTGTCCTTATATTTGGTCCCGTTTATCATCTGAGCCCGTATACTTCGACATTTGCCAAGCAAACCCTTGTACCCGCTCAAAAACTACATTTTAAACACCTTTTTTGACCTTGGACTGGTGCGTGAGTTTCAACCGACTATACGTAATTTTCATATCACTTAAAATTTCATGTATGAAATGATGTGTCAAAATATATTTTCCACATAGAAACTCTTCCAAAGCTTTCTTCCCTTTTTGTGCAAACGAACCCTGGTACTCCTCAGTGAAAATCTTGTGTTTGATTTTGTAAAAAGCTTTGAAGAAGAAGAGACTTTAATGAATAAAAAAAATTAAGGTAATAAAAAAAATTCAAGTACAAAATTAATGGGGCTTAAATGACTATGATCAACAAGAAGAAATTTCAACAAAAGAGATCTGGAGAGATAAAAAATGAGGATGTTCATGTTATTTGGCAAATTGTGCGGAGGTAGGACATCCAGTAAGAAAATTTCTAATTTTGTTTTAGTTTTTTTCTTTTGGGTTGCGCAATAATTTAAAAATCAAATATAAATATTTCTCCATCTGTTTTTCTTAATTATAGAGCAATTGTTCGATTAAATGTTATACTTCTGGAAATTATGATTTGGGAGAAGGGGAGCAACAAGAGAAACGGAATGAGTATTCTTTTGAGGATAGACACAACCTTTTGAGTTAAAGTACAATACTACTATTTTATATCTTTCTACTTTGAAAAAAAAAACTCTAATGAATACAAAAAATTCAAATACAAAATCAACGGGGCTTGAATGACTATCGCCAACAAGAAGAAATTTCAAGAAAAGAAATTTGGAGAGACAAAAACGAAAAGAAAATTGAAGAATTTTGAGAAGAAAAATGGGAAGTAATAATATTTGGGAATTTGGGGAAGAAGATGACCATTAAAGGGTTTTTTAGAAACTCTTCACGCTCCTAAAGGGAATGAATGACACGCACTTGATCTGATTTGCCATTTAGAATGTCAGGTCAAATTTTTTTTAAAAAAATGTAGCTTTTGCGCGAATTATACAAAACTCAAACGATAATTACAGCTACATGTTACCGCAAATTGTAATTAATTCAAATTATAGCTATATTAACTAATTAACTAGTATGTGTTTATTTATCCGCATAATTTTTCCTTTTTTTTAACTGGTCAAAGTTTGGAGAGAAGGGGGTGGGTCCAACTTTTCATAAACAATATTGATGACAAAGCTTCTTTTGGAGATTAATGATGTTATTATATGTTAACATAGGAAAGGGATTGAAGTATGGATTAAAGTAAAGCATGAAGTGAATATCTTAATCTGGAAATTAATTATGTTTAAAGTTAAAGAATCTGATTAGGCACATATAATTAGTTAGCTTTATTAGAGATTCTTCTCTTTGAGGTATCAAAATCCATCATTGCTAATTGGGCAGGACCACAATCTTTGTGAGAACTCAAAATTAAAGGCCCACTCCCCCAAAAAAAGCCCATTATAAACCGCATGCGGTTTGTCTATTGCATTTTCGAGTTTTTACATGGTTTTAATTATGATGTTTTAATCACTAAAAATAATATTAACAAAATAAACTTATAATAACAATATTAAAAATTAAAATAAAAAGAGACGAAAGTGTAGAACTTTGGCTCAATACATAATCATCTTCATGTTTCATTTGGATACTCAAACTAAATCATGTTTTAATGTAACTCGTCAACTCTTAATAAAGTGTTTCAGTTAGATAGTTTTAATTCAATTTTTAAAAATATTTTTGTGCATATTTTCATTCGTCTATTAACCACATAAAAACTAAATCATGCTTTAATGTAACTCGTCAACTCTAAATAAAGTGTTTCAGTTAGATAGTTTTAATTCAATTTTTAAAAATATTTTTGTGCATATTTTCATTTGTCTATTAACCACATAAAATAGACGCTCGAACTAAGTCACGTTTCAATATTACTCTTCAACTCTTAATAAAGTGTTTCAACTAGACAGTTTTAAAAACACTTTTGTGCATGTTTTCATTTATCTATTTCACCACATAAAATATGTTACCTCTTCTAATTATACGCAATAACTTTAAATAGAAAATATTTTGAGTTTTTAATATTATTAAGGACAATGTATAAAATCAAAGAAAATAACATATTGATGTTAACCAAATTATTTAATAGATGAACGAGAACATAAGCAAAAATATATTAACTATGGAACAAAAATGTTTAATTAGAAAATTTTTTTAGGATCAACTTAGATATTAGACTGAAATCAGACTTAGTTCGAACGTTCAAATCAAATATCATGACAAGTTTAAAAAATTGATTATGTATTAAATATAAAATTTTGTTCTTTCTTATTTTTTCTTTTTAAGTGTGAACAATAGGAGTTTTTATGTAGAGTCATATTTATAATTTCAAGAGGATACTTAAATTTTAATAATTGAATTCATTAAACTTTTAAAATATAACACTAATATATATGAACTATAACGAAGAACATGGATCAATATTATTAAATTTCTTCATTCTTAAATATAATACTTTGCACCTAAATCACTTATTTATAGCGTTATTTAAAGCTTTCATTTATAACCAAAACTCCATCTCGAGTAACATTTTATGAAATTTTTGTTTGCATAACGTTATTTACATTTAAAAAAAAAATACAATTTGAGGAATATGTGTATATTATAAGTAGATTTCCCATATTACCCCTCAATCTCATCTCTCAGGTAGCTGGGGATACCCAAGAGGAATGATTTGGTGTGAGTGCCCACACTGCTAGGTTTGGTGTGCCGTTTCAATCATCTTTCTTCTAATATATCATCATCATCTTTGTCTTTGAAACATTTCAAGCATAAGTTTGCATAAATTTGTAAATTAAGAAACTTGTAATAATTTGTCCATACAGTACAGTATTTCTCCTTTTTGAATTTCCAAAGAATTTTAGTTTGGAGTTTTTTTTTTTAAATCTTTGGAGTTTTTATTTTATAAGTATATTAGATCAAATGTTCAATCTGTCTAACTTTTATATAGTTTTAGTATCATTATTTATTTTCTTATAATTTGTTTATTATCTAATATTTGTTTACTTTTCAACGCTATAAATAACACATCAATTAGAAAAAAAAAGTTGAAAATGTCTAGATAAGTTTTCTCGTAGGTTATTTGGCTACATTTTTAGTCCAAATAAGTTTAATTTTGAAATAATCCTAATTGAACGGATTAAAATAAACTAAATTTATAAATAGATAGATTATTAGCTCATTCAAATTTAAATAACTTGGACGATTTACCACCCATAATGACATTAATATCTAGAAAGTCCAAAAAAATTAATCAACTACCATAAATACAACAATAACATACTCAATGGAATTCCACAAGTGGGGTCTGGAGAGGGTAGAGTGTACGCAGACCTTACCACTACCTCATAGAAGTAGAGAGGTTGTTTCCTGAGAACCCTCGTCTCAAAAACTCATAAGCAGAATAAACTAGATATGACCAAAAAAAAAAAGACCAAAAAATAAAATAAAACAAAATTAAAATTAAAATAGAAAAAATAAAAAATAATAATAAAATAAAAACAACAACAACACCCTACCCTGTTGTACTCCATGACTATAACCATCTAACCCTACCATCAATTAGCCTACTATTCTAATTCGCGACCTTCACTTCTTTCTATCTAAGGTCATGTCCTTGGTGAGGTCAAGTTCCACCATATCATGTCTGATCACTTCCCCCAGTACTTCTTCGGTCTACCTCTACCCTTCTATGTAGCTCCTAAAACCAACCTCTCGCACCTCCTAACAGGAAAACAATGATGGTCTAACCAACAATCTATAAAACTTACCTTTGAGTTTAGGTAGTATCTTTTTATCACACAGTACTCCAGATGCAAGCTTCCATTTAGTCCATGCTGCCCCAATATGACGTGTGACATCATCGTCGATAACGCCATTATTCTGGATGATGGACCCCAAGTACTTAAAATTTTCTCGTTTGGGGATCGGTTAAGTGACAAGCCTCACATCAAAGTTTGCTTCATCCCTTTCAACACTGAATTTACACTCCAAGTACTCAGTTTTGGTCCTGCTCAATTTGAATCTTTTGGACTGCCACAAATATTTAGTTATAAACTTATTTATTATATTGTATAATAATTTTTGATCGCTATAAAGATTCACAAACTTCAAATTCTACGTTGCTGTCCTTTTGAATATCCAAGTCTAACTCCTATAATCCTATAAATATAATAGATCCAGTAATTCAAGTATTCACATTCATTTTATTTTGAATAATTAGTACCTATCACGTTATAATAACGAATGTCACACCAAATTGTTGATATTCAACTATATTATTTATTGCCGTGACGGAATTAAAAACTTTCTTGAATAATATATGCTACTTTATAAAAAAAAAAATTAGGCTGGTTCTTAACTATGATCCAACTACGTACGTAATATGAGTTTAAAGGATGATTAATGTGTTAATCACCCATTAAAATGTAACACAGTACAGAATAGCTTAGAAGGTAAGACAAGAAATTAACGAATTATCCCTAAATAGATATAGAGCCAATTAGTACAAGTCAAATTAATTCAACTTTATAAGAGGCAACGGGAAATTGCTTTTACTTCATCATAACACAAATCAATTACGAAGTGCTAGAAATTTATATTTATTTGTATGATTGAGAAATCAGCCGGTTGTGTGTAGTACTATATCGTATCGTACTGTAATTTTTTTTAGCGAATACAATATTTGTATAGATTGTATCGTTATCCGTCGTTACATAATGTCATACATCAATAATTTAAATGATAAACCTACAAGAAATTGTAAGGTATGTAGTACGTACCATGATAAAATAGAATTATTAAATAATAAATAAAGTAAAAAAAGAAAAAAGATATTAAAATAATGATGCAGCCACACCAAATCGATCGTTAGACAACATGAGTCTTTTCGTCATCACCTAACGATGGATTTAAGAGATACAATACAATGAAATTTAAATAACAATCAAAATAAATATTGTATTTAAACTAACAATACAATACAACAGATACCAACCATCCAAACAAGGGGTTAGAAAAATCATATCTTTTGAAACTCAACGATCTTCTCTATTTAAAATTAGACTTATTTTGTTGAAAGAGTTCAGACTTGTGACTCGTTCCTCAACCCACTTGGACTAAGCTCCACGAGCCGAATATATAATGTATATTATTCATTTATTAATTTGATGTGTATATATATTTCAAATATGAAATAACTTTCTATTTATGAATCAATAATCAAGAATTAGCTCCAATTATGGATCAAGACATTGGGGTTGGGTGGAGGGTGGGGGTGGGGGGGACATAATATAATCTTGAATTATTTCCAGCAAGATTACAGCCTTAATAGAGTATTGACCAATTAACACATGGTTTGACCATGTTTTAAGGTTGGGAGATTAGGTACTACATGAAAGAAAAACTTAAGTAAAGAAAGAAAGAGTATATATATAAAGAGACAGCCCCTACAGCTGGAAACAGTACTAGGACAATGAGGTAAAATTATAGGGATTAGATTCCCTAATTCCTTTATTATGTTATATGAGGACCCAATGGGGAAGAAATTATTTCTTAAAACAAATTATATAATTTAAGAAAAAGATGGGACTGACATATGAATATTAAAAAAAAACAAATAGAAAATGAATGAAAAGCAGAAGGGTATTATTATTCAATACAAGTATACTTGTGAACAGCAGCACTATCTTTTCAATTGTACAAATCTTATAACTCACACTTTACTCTCTATCCATCAATCAAAGCAACTTCTATATATACCATCTTTACCATACTACTTGGGGCCCCATTCCCTTTTTTTTCCTTTCAATTTTTAATTTCAAGAAATTCAATATAGTACTCTTTTATAACATTTTTTTCTTTTTAATTCATCCTAAAAATATGTTATCTTTAAGGTCTCTGGGAACTCAATGCAACATATTGAGTCAGGATTGGACTGAATGGTATTGACACTTTAAGTCAGGTCAAAACGGTTGATGATGTTCAAATTGCTGCTATATATATTTGTAGCAAACTAAAGAATTTACATATGTTTTGACAGATGCCGATTGAGTCGAGATAGATTGCTTAAAAAATAACATGTGTAGTATCGTCAAGCCATTCAAGGCACGACTAGCTTAATTGAAAATGACCTGCGTGGTGTGCATTGTATCCTCTCACCTTGTTCGATAAAGAGATTTCACAAGAGAATTGTAATAGTAGGGAGAGTTCGTAGATCATACCTCGTAGGAATTTTGTTGAATTTAAGATAATTGAAATATTGTAATATATTTAAAGTTTTGACTTTGGTATATTTTGTGGATCCTTTTGATGGATTAAAGTTGATGTTTTAATCGTTATTTAGTATGTTATTGTTGTTGTAGCTCATTTAGAGTTGATTTGATAATAACTAATGTTGATTTATAGCTATATACTAAAACAGACTAGAAAAGAAAGTAAGACAAACAAATTAAAATGAAGAAAATATATACTACATGAATTCTTTTTATATATTAACTATAGATCTAGAGTTCGAGCCTTAAAAATAAAATTATTTTTAATAGATGTGTTGTTTCACTACTTATAATGGGACTTCTTGGCATAAATTCATATTAATTGGATTTCAAAATATGTAACGCTCATGGAATGAGAAACCAAAAAGAAAAAATTCCTTTATTCTATTTTTTGTAATATTATTATTTGAGAAAGAGTCAAATAATTCTTCAGTAAGATTTTATAAGCTTATTACATGAAATGCTGTTTTATGTTGTTTTAATATGCAAAGGATTATTTCACAAATTTAAGAAATCAATATCCAAATTCATGTCAAGATTAGAAAAGGTTATAAAATAATACTTCCTCCGTTCCAAAAAAATTATAACTTTTTAATTTTTGTATTTAACTAAGCTTTTAAATTAAATTCAATATTTTAAACTTAAATTTAGATAATCATATTTTAAGTTCATCTTTTTTTCATACCAAGATAATAAAAAATACAATTTTAAATATTAAACAAAATTCATAGTATTTAAATTTTGAGAAACAAAATACCCTCTATGGGTTTTTTAAAAGCAGTATTTATATCTCTATGAGGTGGTGATCAGGTCTGCATATACTTTACCTTTTCCAAACTTCACTTGTAGAATTTCACTGAGTATGTTATTATTATTATTATTATTGTAAAATACCCTCTATTTATGTGAAACCGCTTTACTTTGACGATTTGCAATCGAAAACAAATCTTAGACATTTATGTGGTTGCCCCTACCTTAATTCAAGATTTTTTCTTGTAGGGAATATCACATTGTTATTTACATATCTGTGTTACAAGCATCAAAGCAGGGGTAGTACAGCAGTTTCCATCATCAATCAAAATTGAGAAGTGATTTGGTGGGCCATTACATGCATAGTACACAGTAGAAAATGAACAGTACAACTCATGGAGTTTTGATGGACCACAGAAGCACAAGATTATTTCTGAAAGAGGAGAAAAATTGTTAGGTTAGTTGGCACTCATAGAAAATAAAATGAGTGTGTAACAGCAAAGAGAGGTCTGTTACAACAGTTGGCAAAATGTGTCAGTTAAAAATTAGGAAAAAAAGAAAAGCTATGTCAAACTTGGCCTTCAAGAGAAGCACAAGAACCTCTCCAATATGTAGGAGTATGTGAAATCATTTAAAAGGTATTTCGATGCACTAAAATTTTTTCATTCCGTCGATGTTGAACTCAACAACCTACCTCACGCCCAAGAGTGTATATATAATGTGTTGACAATTTGATCCAATATCGATAAATCATTCCCTCAGCCCGCCAATGTAACTCAATGTATAGATTGTTTCTACGGTTCCAATATGTAATATCTTTATTACATAACAACAACTTTATCAATTTTATTAATTTAGCATGTGAAATTATTTATTAATTGAAAATAATGAAAAGCATAATGTATAGGAATGAGTGTATGTTATACATTATTTTAAAGGAAAGGAAATTACAAGGAGTAAAGTATGGGGAAAAAAGGGGGAAGGATTAGGTTCTGTAATAATTTAAGCAACCATTTCTGTAAGAGCAGTTGGCAGTAGTTAGTATGTCTTTAAAAATGATAGATGTCACCATTTTGCTTGGGCAGGTAAATGACCTTTTACTATCTTATTGTTCTCTCTCTTTCTAAATATAATTTGATCTATTAAGTATAAAGTTTGCTTCTTTACTAGTTCTTGAAAGCACCCTAATTGGTGAATTTAAGTGGTGTAAAAGGGATACTATCAATAACCCAATTTAGGCTACTGTATGCTATATAATTGGGGTTAGGAATTAGTGTTTTTTATTGGCATTTTTAGCTAACATATTTCAGAATATCTGAAAAGTCTTGTGGGAGTCTATTCTTTTTCTTGATACTTGTGGGGCTTTGAGTTGTTTTTGATTCTAAGCTTCTGTTGAGACAATTGGTATATTTCCTTAACAAGAACCTCTTTTTTCTTTCTTGAACACCCCATTCTCATCCCCATATTGAATTTGCTGGAAGATAAAAAGAATAGTGTGAAGCTTGTAACTTTTTTTTTGCTGTTTTTAATAGTAAACAAAAGGAATCTGCTTTCCTTTCATTAAGTGTGAGCTGTTATTTCACCAATGCTTTTCACTTGTTCATTTGTCTACTTTATGCTCTGAAAGTTTCATACTTTCTTGTCTATGGGAATTAAGTACTTTTTTCCCTCTTATTAGACTAGGCTTGATCCTAGGGTTCTTGATTTTATGCCTGCTACTTTGGATTTTTAATTTTTTTTCTTTTTACCTTTGTTGTGTGTCTATAGGATGCTGCATTGAGAGATTTCTTTTGCTTTAAAGCTGCCAAGTTATTTTGTTCCTTGTTGAGTCTAGCAAGATATTACCAGTTCTTTTTGGTCAAACCCCGCTTTACCTTTTCTTTTTTATTTTCTTGCACAGAGTTCCTTTCTGTCAAATAGCAATCAAGCTCTTAGCTTTGGTTAAAAACACTGCATTGGTGTTGTTGCCTTTTTGAAGGTGCACGAATTGAGTTCAGAACAGAATTTGTGGATCCTCTCCCTC
>DF358796.1:76845-131959 GCA_000787875.1 Solanum virginianum | reverse complement strand
ACAGAATTTGTGGATCCTCTCCCTCTCTGTCTTTGTATTTTCTTGAAAATGGGTACTAAGGAAACTGGTTCCTTCAATTGCCCTTCTACTGGGATGAATAGAGCAGATTCAATGCAAAATGTTGACCCTTTTAGTGGTTCTGGATGGGATCCACTTCTTTCACTGAATCAGAAGGGGGGATTTAAAGGATCTTCAGTTGTTGGTCACAATGAGTTTGTCAATTTGCCTTATCAATCATCTCACTTTGCTGCTCACTATCCATCTGATTCAAATCTAGCTGAAATGGTCCCAAAGATACCAGCTTTTGGAAATGAAAGTTACTCAGAATTGGTCAATACTTTTCCTTTACAAGAACAGCTCAGAGGGACAAATTGTTTTGCTAACTATGTTAAGAACAGAGGGATTCCCACTGAAGGAGAGTGCCAAATTTCTGGTGAAGGTGCTGTGGAAGCTTCACCTAATGGCAAGAGGAAAATATCAGAAAATCATTCTTTATCCAATGCCAACAAGGTATATTGCCATCTCTTTTAAGTCTGTCATGTTAAAAGATAGCAGACATGTTGTCCTTTGATTTCTGTTACTATCTATTGATTCCTTGTACCTAATTATCATATTGTTTTGTTTTTGTTTCTGTGCTGTTACTAGATATGTTGTTTTTGTTATTAGACTATTGTCGGTCTACCGGAAACAGCCTCTCTACCTCTGAGGTAGGGGTAAGGTCTGCGTACATAGGGATTACCCTGGTTATTGTTGCTGTTGTTAAAGTCTTTTCTTTTATTGGCATTGCTGCTAGAAAAAGTCCATTTAGTTTTTGTACTTTCTTCAATGTAGAATGTTGAAGGAGAGCTACAGAAGGCTCCATCAAGGGATAGTTCAGACTGTTCAAAAGAACAAGAGAGTGGAAAAAGACACAAAATAGACCAAAATGTTAGCTCTAATTTAAGGAACAAGCAAGCAGGGAAACAAGTTACGGATGACTCTGATGGCAGGGAACCTCCGAAGGAAAATTACGTTCATGTTAGGGCTAAAAGAGGGCAAGCCACAAACAGCCACAGCCTTGCTGAAAGGGTAACCAAAAAGATAATGTTGCAATCAATTTAAGTTGTTTATCTTTTCTTGACATATTGAATGAATCTTA
This sequence comes from Solanum virginianum, assembly GCA_000787875.1. NCBI lineage: Eukaryota > Viridiplantae > Streptophyta > Magnoliopsida > Solanales > Solanaceae > Solanum > Solanum virginianum. Next base: position 130,821 of record DF358796.1, on the reverse strand, counting down.
AAAGTCTTTCTGGCTGGTAGGTGAGGAGAGAAAGAATCAGTGAGAGGATGAGATTGCTTCAAGAACTAGTTCCAGGCTGCAATAAGGTAGTTACTAGCTTTATTGTTGCTTAATTTTTTTGGTTATTTGTGAATTATGGTTAAAATTAATAATTTTGTTTCAACAGATAACTGGAAAAGCTGTGATGCTTGATGAGATTATCAACTACGTGCAATCGCTGCAACAGCAAGTTGAGGTATATATCCTTTGTTAGTACAATGCAGCGTTTGTTCGAAATTTTGTACTTTCTGTGCCTGATCAGACCAAATCTTGATTTTCTATTGGAACTCAATTTAGATAGACATAACTAAATCATATAGGATTAATCCAATGGTGCTCCTTTAACTTATTTTGCTAGCGTGAGCTTTCTCCTTCTGATGAAGAATCTTGCCAGATCCTGGTTTTTTATTTTTTGAATTATAAGCTTGTCCTAGATGATAAACATAAGGGGGATCCAGTCATAAAATGTTCGTGAAAAATGAGTATTAGTTTGAATTGAGGATATGTTCATTGTCCCGGTCTGACACAGGGAAAAAGTATTCTTTTTGATTATCCTGTGTTATAATAAGTGCTCCATGCTTTAAAGAACTGATTAATCTAATACCAGCTTGATCTGATTTGATGTTGCAGTTCCTGTCAATGAAACTTGCTACTGTAAATCCAGAACTGAACTTCGATATTGATCGTATTTTATCAAAAGAGGTAAGTCTGAGCATAGTGTCTATGATCATCTGTATGTAATATTTCACTATGAAGTTGAAAATTCATCTGCCTTACACTTAAATGTAGATGCTCCATCAGCAAACGAGCAATGCAGCACTTCTTGGTCTTGGTCCTGGTCTAAGCTCCTCTCTTCCTTTTCCTGGAATTTCACATGGAAGTTTTACTGGTATCCCCGCAACGACACCACCCTTTCATCCCTTGCCTCAGGTATAACCAACGTGTTCTCATAGGAGTAAAAACTGATCTGTTATGATGTTTAGACCAAGCAAATAAATGCAAGACCTGAGCCAGCATATACACTGTTATTGCTAAACCATAGTTAAATGATATGAAAATTTTTGTTTTACATGTGACTTAGTAAGCATGCACTTCTAACTTGATTTCAGTTGGCATCTATGCCCTCTAAATTCGAATGTGCACAAGTAAGCATTTAAACTTGTATGAAGTAGAACCCTTAAGGGTTGGCCTGATGGTAATAGACTTGAGCCTTGGAGTTTGCTCCCTTCCAAGGTCTCTAAGTTCGAAATTCACTGCACATCCTAGTTTCACATTTTCCTCATCTTCAAAGAAATGATAAAAATCAAAGCCTACTTTTATTCATGCAGAATGTATGGGATAATGAGCTCCAAAGCCTTCTTCAAATGGGATTTGATTCAACTTCATCTATGAACAATATGGGACCAACTGGTAATGCCCCTTAAGCTACACAGGCTTTTCATTTTAAAGGACAATTTCGATCTCTTGTTTTTTCTTAAGTATAAAACTCATTTCGTGTAAGCAGGACGATCAAAGTTGGACCCATAGATTCTTTTTGGAACAGATGTTTGTGTTGTTTTACTATGTCAACAAGATTCAATTGACTGCAAAATCTGTTTTGCAAACTTGGACAGAAGATATAGCGAAAATTTACCCTACTTTTTCTGGAGTTGTATAGGATATTAGCTCCTAACTCATTTTGTGTTCTTCGAGTTTTAGCAGAAGAGATTATTTTAGATTGGTAAGAAATGACTGTACATTGAAAACAAGAACATCATTTGGGGTAACATGTCTTGTTTCAATTATGTTTGTGCAAGTGTAAGAATTTGTTTTCAAGGTTTATGAGGATGTTTGAGAGAGAAAAAAACATTGGTAATTTTCTTGTAAAGTCTTGTGATATCAGAAATGATGATCAATATAGTAGTGTTTTCTTTTTTCTCTTCACTCATCATCAATTTCTTCTTCTTTCTTTTCCTTGTGTGACGACAATTTTGAATCGTAGGCATACTTTAACAGTAGTCTGGTTCACAATCAGGGGTGGAGTCACTGTGTATGTTATTAGTTTGGCCAAACTCAATAACTTTGGTTCGAATTTTATATTAATGTTAAGAAATCCATTGAATATGTACAAATTTTTTATTTGTATCCCAATATATAGCGTAAAATAGATTAGTAGCTTGAACTCTTAATATTCAAATTCTGCTAATTTTACAGCTTTAATTTTCCTCCCGCAGCCTTACTGAATATTGTATTCTCCCTGGTCCATCAGTTTTGTTTAAGATATTAATTTGACTGATAAAAAAAAAACTACCAGTAGTAGTTGATTTATTACGCCAAAACTTGACCCTTATTGACTTGGCACTGAGATTAAGAAGTAAGAAATGATGGATAATTTTATCAAAATATCTTTTGAATATAATAAATATTATGTCTTGAAAAATGTAACGGAAAAATAACTATAATTAATGATAAGGGTAAATTAGGAACTAAGTGTAAAATTATCTCTTGATTTCATAAATGGATAAGTATTGTTGAACATCCCAAAATAGTATAGGGACCAAGTAAAGATGGACAGCCACACGTTTTGAAATATTTCTATAAATAGAATTGTCATGTAAATTGTTGGTGTCAAACATTTTGAAGTACTCTCCAACGAAAATAGTGTCATCTAAATTCTATAATAGAAATATTAGATCATAGGGAAGTTCATTTCCCTATTTTCTTTGTTTGATGAAAACCTTAAGTGTCCCATCTTACTATTTCCCAATTTTAATACTAATTGATTTATTTATAGCATGAGATCTGAAGAGTAATGGAAAGATAAGTAGGATGAAGTTTTTCTCATGAGGTAAAGGAGGTCAAAAATTCAGATCATTCACTTTTTAGGTCATTAATTTGGGAAAGTGATCAGATAAGATATGGTGAAACTTCATCTCACCGAGAATATGACCTTAGACAGAAAAAAATGAAGTTTGCGTATTACGATAGCAGGTTAATAGGTTAGTAAGGATAGAATGATGTCTGGCCTTGTGATATAGTAGGTTAATAGGAGTAGTCGATTTTATCCTGTGTTGCCAGTATCCGTCTTATGTTTGCTATTTTTTTTATTTTTTACTGTTATTTTATTTACTGCTTATGGGCTTGATTTTTGAGACGAGGGTTTCCCGAAAATAGTCTCTTTATCTCTATGAGGTAATGATAAGGTCTACGTACATTTTTATCTTTTTCAGACCTTACTTGTGAAATTTTACAAGTACGTGGTTGTTGTTGCCCTCTTTAAGCCTCAACTCTTTAATTATTGTTGTGTAGAACATCTTGGGCCTGCAATGTAAACTAAAGTTCACAACATTGTGGAAATAAGAGTCTTTTACAAAGACCATGAGCAACGTGGGCTTTTCAATATAAAGTTTAGCCCAACAGAAATTGGTGGACCAAAGAAGATGGACTTAGTTTCCCGAAAATATTTCTGAGAGTTAACAAACTAATTAGGCCCGTTTGCTGCCATGAGTTTTTACATATTGAAACTAAATAGAAAGTACCAAAAGCTCGAGTTAATATCTTAGATGTTCACTCAACTAAGAGATTGTTTGGATAGATTTTTGTTTAATTTACTTAAAAACTAAAAGTAGATACCTATCTGCTTTTGGCTTTTGAACTTTTTTTTTCCTTTCTACTTTTTAAGGTTAAACTAAGGTGCTTAAAATCATTTTATATCTTTGCCAAACACCTCTAAAAATTTAAAAGTGTATAAAAGTCAAAGCACCTAAAATTAAGCAAATCCAAACACCTACCAACAGTTGTTTTCATAGAAAGTCACTCAACTTTTTTTTATAACCAAAATCATTCAACTAAGATTTTTTCTCACGAAAAGTCACTCAACTTTCTTTATAACCAAACTCACTCAACTACGAATTTTTCTTACAAAAAGTCATTCAACTATGAAAATTTTATCTACAAAATCATTCAAGTATTGATATTTACTGAGAAATTCACTTAACCAACTTAAATAAATTTTTTCATTAAATTTTATTGAAATATAATTTTTAGTTTAAAGATTAACACGGGAGGATTAATGTTACTAATTCTAGATGATTTACTTGATTGTTTTTCTTCCTTTCTTTTCTTAAAAAAAAAATAATTAAAGAGATTGATCTCAGTCACATGGATAGACTCATAGACATACAAACTAAGAACTAAAAAAAGAACTCCACACATACATGTCGGGTGGTGTGATCTCCCACACTACATTTTCGAATAATAATACAATATCCAGTAGTTTGGTACGTGACATAAAAATAATAATTTTGAATTTATATTTAATTTGAAATATTATTTTATTTTATGATTATCTTATTTCTTTAGTAGTATTAAATGATAAAATTATTTGTTTTCATATGAAGTGTGGAGTAAAATCATCTCAAGATATTTTTATTTATTTAATCTCACATATCGAATGACTCCTATATATTGCCATTGGAAGCCGGCAAATTACCTCAATTGCTATGGAAACATTAGGCAAATTTAAGGTTATAGAGCCATGCACCATATTTCCTTGTTCCTAGGACATGTCACATGAGACCAAACAAATCATAATCTTATTTTCACGTTGAATTGTCACACAAGACCAAACAAACTTGATGGAAGTTATATTTTTTTTTCTTGAAAAAAATCGAATTTGCCTATAAGAGCAAACAATAATAATATATTCAATGAAATCTCATAAGTGATATTTGAGAATTTACCTATGATAGCACAGGTCATAATTAAGTCGGGCAAAAAAGGAAAGTCAACTATACGCTGATAATTGACAACCTAAAATTAGACCAATAATGATACTAAACTTTTTACAATACAAATTAAAATACGTTAGAACATGCATATCAAGACACGTGTTATTTTTTTTTCCAATCATGCCCTGTAGCTGGTCTAGACACTTATTCGATTTCTATCCTTTCTCAAAAGATAAGTTCCAAGGTGAGAGAAAAGATCAGTAAAATAATCTTAATAATCATTATTGTACCTCCTCCGTTTTAAAAAGAAGACCTAATTTGATTTGACACGAAATTTAAGTAAATTTTTTTTTTAATTTTGTGATCTTAAAGTAAAATTATGTTAAACGTACCAAAATATTCTTTAATTTTATGACTTTAAGCATACCACGTAAAATGTTAAAATTAAAATTTTATCTAAAAAAGAAATAATTAATTCTTTTTTAAAAAGATCAAAAGAATAGATCATTTTTTTAAAATAAAAAAAGTAATAATCTATCTTATTTCAATGAACATCAATAGAGCAACCAATTAGAAGAAAAATGAAGAATACATAAAATTCTTCTTCTTTTTTTCCCAACACAGAATAAACATGAAGGTCACAAGTTAAACAGAACAATAATCGATGGTGATATTAATTAGTTCAAGTTAAAATTATTCAATTTGGATTATTCAGTGGAATCCAGAATATTTTAGCAAAACTATATATATATATTTACACACACACACAAAATCAATATAAATCCTAACAAGTAACATGCAAGTTGTTATGAATTGGCAATTAATGTAGCAAAAATAAATACATACACCTCTCTACTCTATAGTATAAAATAAAGGCACGTCACTACTGACGTGTCAAATTCACGGATATCATGGAAGTTTTGTTAACTAATAAAACAAACAAACAATCACCTAGTTCAACCAGTATTAATAAAGACAAATGGAAAACAATAAACAAAATAAAGTACTCTAAGAAATAATTATATTTCGAAGAAGAAGAAATGGGGTAGTTAACAAGTCACATAAAAGCCAGTAGGTTGTGACACCAAACACCACATAAATATTTAATGTGGTCCATCTTTTTAATATTTATATTAAATGTATTCATGTTGATATTCATGTTCCGCTCAACGTACTAGCTAGTGGAATACTAATTAAGACCTTCGTCTAATTTATTTTTAATTAATACTCTTAAATATACTCTAGCTACAAACTCATTAATTACATCATCAGCTCTTTTGTTCTACTTGCTCCCTTTATTTTTATTTGTCCATTTTAAATTTTAAATGCTATTTAAAAAATATTTATTTTATTTCATATTAAGTGAATTATACTCCTTAAGAAAAATATTTAAGAATATATATAAAAAATTATTTTTCTTATTATTCTTTTAATAATAAAAGAATTATTTTTTTAAATATATAAAATAATTAAGAATCTCATTAAATAAATAATAAATATGATGTGTGGGGTGAGAAGCCACAATAATTTTCTTAAATTTTAAATATTTCACTAATTTTAAACTATCAAAAAAACAACAATAATAATCCATTTAATATATATGTACTCATGTCAATTTCCTCCAAACGTTAGAAATTGAAAAGATACACGAAAAAACTTGTATTTATTGTTGATTTTAGAAATTTGGAATCTATTACTTAGTTAACATTTAGCATAATCTTCTAATTTTCCAATTTATCTGCCACAAACCCCAATTCGAAAGTTATTATTTTATGTCTTTTACTCTTCTGAGACATAGATTTGTTCAAGTTTTTAACTAAAATTTACATGTTCAAAGATATAATAAATCATAATAATTATTTATTCAAAACAATTCAAAGACATAAAAAAGTTATGATAAAGAAAGTACACTTACTTTCAAAATTAAAACACTACCCCATAAATTGATTCAAAATGAATAATTGACATTGATAAATTCTTTAGTGGAAATATATATTTGCTCAAGAAAAGAAAATAAATAATCTAAAATAATTATTACTTTTATCTAATTAGTTAATGAATGTGGTGGAAGAAAATAGTATTAATTAAGATCAAAGAATAAATAAAAATAATTAAATTAAATTACACGTTTAAGTAATAATTTTTTAAAAGGTTGTGAGAAGAAAACATGAAAAGTAATTGAATTAGCCTTTCTTACAACCTTAATCATGAATTTATAAATATTTTCTACTGTAGCTTGTGACCCTTGCATTGATTAATGGCAGAAAAATTAGGTTAAATAGACGGCCATGTATTAATTTGTAGCCAAGCTGTAATATTTATACTCCTATCTTACTTTCTATTTGTACATATTTCTAGCTTTAGGTTAAAGTTTTTATAGTTAAGCTACGGTTAATATGAGACTTTTTGACGTACATTAAAATTTAATTAGATTTTAGTGTATATATCAAATATCATATTGAAAGTTTAAAAAATAATTTTTATAGTTTAAATATTCGTGGAATATATTTCCTTCATTTTGTTTTACAAGATCTTTATATACCAATAGTAAACTTTTTTTATTTATTCATTTTAAGTACCAAAATCATGACTAATAAAGTTAATTTAGTAGATAAACTCTTAATAATGATATAATGAAATACGATATAATGAAAAGCTTTTTATCTTAAAATAAAAATAAAAATACTCGAACAACGTGCGGCATTTAACGTAGTACTACTCATGCAAAGGAAGCTCGCCTACCCATCAATTTTTACAAAAAATATATATTTTATATATATAAATATTTATTTAAATTTTTAATAAATTTCTATATTTAGAATTTCGTATCATAAATTGTCGTGATTTTTACTCTTTAAGAAATATTTTATTAAGTGGTCTGTTTCTAACTCTTTTCCACCATTTTAATTGTTGTAATTTTTAGTTTTTAATATTAAATTATATAAATTTTAATTAATATTTAAGATGTAAATACGAAAATAAATTATAATTAATAATTTTCTTTTTTAATTTTTTAATTTTTATTTTAAATTAAATTAATTTATTCTAATTTAATTTTATAATTAAGTTAATTTTTTAAAAATATAAATATAATAATTACAATGGGATGTAGAGAGTAGTCATAAGCAATTTCACTAACGTACACAAAAAGGTTAGAGATAACGCAGGGTTGACTGTGTTCCATCAACTCTTTGTCGGTGTTTTTCTTAAATCCTACGAAAGATAAGGTAACATAAAAGACAAATGGATTCTAGAGCCTCACATTCCTTTATTTATCTCTCTTAGGGGTTCCATCGGAAATTCAAGCCAAACAACTTTTTTTTTTTTTCATTTGGTGTTTAGTATTCATATTTGGAGTTCGATTATTTTGAATTTGTGTCGTGTAGAGCTCTCTTCGGGAGAAAACGCTTTCTACCAAAGATTTTTTTATACCTAGAGCTTGAACTTGAAACCTCTAATTAAAGGAGGAACAACCCCATCCGCTTGAACCACATTCTTTGGTAGTGCCAAACAACTTGTTTATTTGAATTAACTTGCACATTTAAATCGCATTCGAGAAATTTATTATACACAGTTTTATATTTTATTTCTATACTGTTTCATGCTTAAATTTGTGTCTTTTTACTCATTATGCAAGAACTTTACTAATTACGTAAACACTCCCTTTTATACAATACTTGAGGATCTGATCATAAAGATCTATTGTATCAATTTTATCTGACATTTTTGCAAAAGACTTGTTTCATACTCAAATCTATAACCTCCTTATCACAGTAACTTTACCAATTGTGTCAAACTCGTTTTCAAACTATACATTAACTATTTCACTAATATTTTGTAATTTCAACAAGAAAAACTAATGCAGATAACTCTGTTCATCAAGGCTGAAATTGTGTATGTCAAAAAAAACAGAAAAAAATTGAGCATAGCATTAATTTTGGAGGAACAACGTCATAAAGTTGCAGCTCAAAGGACACCATATACTGGTCATTTAGTACTTTGTTTCAAGGATTTAAAGACTTTACAAAAAGTCACCAATAAAAAACCTATTGCATGTTCTCATAGCTGTGAGAAAATGTACAGTATTTTGGTTACAAGAAAAGAACCAAAGGAGATGAATTATGTTTGAAAAAAGCTTAATCTATACTATTCAACTTCCACTAAATTCCATGTTTAATGTTTCAAAGACAATCTTCTTACAAAAGAATATAGCCCAAAAAAAAAAAAGAATCCAGAAAATAAAGAAATTACATGACAGAGTGGGAGGGGGTTGCTTAAAATGAACACTATTCACCATTCTCAATGGTTTTCTCTATTCAAAGATGCTGCATATGCTCAACCATCTGCTCCAATGTAACTATGCGTAATCTTGTCAAGTGCAAACAGCTTTAAGGGTTGTATACGGTCCGCGGAGAGGCGATAAGTGCACTCAACTCTCCATAATTTTCCCTCTTTGCTAGCTTTTTTTCTCATTTACATGAATGTACCAAAGGTCAGGTTCAGCATCTAGTTTCCAACTTGACTTTTTTCAGTTGAACTAATATTTATCCCTAAGCTATGAAAGATTTAATCGACCTGCTCACCGATCAAGTCTAGGCCAACGAGCAGGAATGATATACCTTGAAACAGCAAGAAGTAAAAGTGGATTCCCTGAGCTGATAGTAGGCTCCTAACTGAAGCTGTCAACAGCAAGAAAGCTAAAGCCAATTCTTTTGTGTACATTCTGTTGTGTTTCTTCTTTCTTGATGCTTTTTTCTCCTTCTCCTTAATTTCCTCCCTTAGTTCATCCAAATCAGGCACTGAAACACCACGTTGGTGTTTTGGTTTTCCATCAGCCAACAAGGTAAGATTGCCCTCAGAGGAACGCCCTGATTTCTTGGTAGCTTTCCATTCCTCTGAAGCATTTCGCTGGTGTTTAGGCTTTTCCTCAACCAATGAGGCAAGATCACCCTCGGAAGAACGTCCTGATTTCTTGGTGACTACCCATTCGTATGCACTTCCGAGCTGGAAGAGGCCAGAGACCATGGCATTAAACTTGGTCACAGACATGGTGTTCTCGAATAGAAGGTATGGCACGATGAACGGGAAAGATTTAGGCGCAGGAAGGATATTGAGAAATGACATGGTGGCTGGGATGTAACAGACAACCCATGATGGGAGCGTTGCCTCGGGGATGAACATTGTCATTGGGAGGATTATGCAGAACAAAGTGAATGAATAAAATGGCAATATCAACTTCCTCAAAAGGAAAAAAAGAAATATCAAATTGCCCTTCTTCCAAATGCTTATCTGCAGTAACCAAATTGCAAGCATTATTGCTAGGCAAAACGTCCAAATATGCAAAAACTTAACAAATAGAATTCGAGATCACTTAAATGGAAGCATTTCAATTTTGAATTATTTGTACCTTCGACTTAAGGATGGCAGGTAAACAGAGACGGAACAACTGCATTGGCCCAGAATGCCATCTATGTTGTTGCTTCCTATACGCTTCATATGATTCCGGTAACTCACACTGACACTGAAGTATCAACAAAATCTTCTTTTAGGCTCAAAACAAACTATTACTTCCGATTAAACAATACTCGAAAATGAAGCTTTTTGCAGTGAATTTACCTCTACATCATTGAGAAAGATGAATTTCCACCCATGTAGATGAGCCCGAACAGCAATGTCCATGTCTTCAACCGTCGTCCTCTCCAACCAACCACCAGATTCTTCCAATGCCTTTATCCTCCATACTCCAGCAGTCCCATTAAAGCCAAAGAAATTCAGAAAAATACCATTCACCTGCTGCTCCACCTCAAAATGAAAAGCCAAATTAATGTGCTGCAATCTTGTAAGCAGATTTTCATCCTTGTTCACAAAAGACCATCTTGCTTGAACCAATCCTATGTCCTCATTATCCTGCAATTCAAAATCAAAACAAACAAACCACTCACATTATACACAAAAGTGGTAGCAAATAACAACAACATACCCAGTGGAATCCGCAGACCTTACCACTACCTCTATTAGGTAGAGAGGCTAAGAAACAGCCTCTCATCAAAAACCCATAAGCAGAATAAACTAGATCATCATATATGAAGGTAATCGAATACCTTGAAATAAGGGACTGTTCTTTTAAGAAAATCAGGCATAGGCTGGAAATCAGCATCGAAGATCGCAACAAATTCATAGTCTTTGACATAGCTACAATTCATAGCTGACTTAAGATTTCCAGCTTTATAACCCTCTCTGATCACTCTATGCCTGTATATGATATTGGCACCTTCCTTCTGCCATTTACGAACCTCCTCATTGATCAATGTCTGAGTAATTGGGTCATCAGAATCATCAAGAATTTGAATTAACAATCTTGATTTAGGCCACTCCAAACAACACACAGCACCAATGGATTGCTGATAAACCTGATAATAACAACAATTCCCACCGACACAACCCACCGACAACATAAAAATGAGTTCTTGATAGACAATTAAACAAAATCTTGGAAAGACAAATAATTTAGTAAAGTTTACCTCTTTTTCATTACACATGGGGATCTGAACTAGTACCATGGGGTAGTAACCACTACCATCACCAGATTCCAGATCCATTGCACCTTGTTTGGCAACTGGTTTAATGTTCTTCATTTTAACCCAAAAACACCCTAAACATAGTACTAATCTGTCCACACTTTGGACGAGAAAGAGGATAATGCAAGCATTAGCTAAAAATTGAAGAGGAGGAGCAAGATACTCAACCCTAATCAAGACCCATTTTGAGTAAAACCAATCAAAAACACTCTTAACAGCCAATGGACTTGCAAATGTGTGAAAATCCAATGAATACAAATACTGTAATTGAAGATCTGGAGCACTAAAGTGCCAGCCTTTGAAATAGGCAGCAATTTCAAACCCTAACAGGATTACCGACAACCAAAGGAACATCTTTATGCAAGTGTAGAACCGGTTTTTGACAGCCGGGTTCTCAGTGGCGCTGTTGTCGGTGGAATCCGTCCTGCCGGAAGCGACACGGCGGCGTACGACGGAGGCTAAGCTGAACAATGCTGATGCTATAGAAGTTAAACAACCTGCGGCTTTATGAGCCTTGAGAAGGAGAACCCATGTAAGCTGTTTAGCATTCTTGTTTCTGACTTTTTCACGTTTGTAAGGAGACATTGAAGAAACATCATCGCTTGGTAACAAGAAATCATCTTCCGATGGTCCTTCAAGCTCAACCATAGACCAGTTGTTTGGATTCTCCATTTTCACTACTACTGGAGTACCCCTATGAGTTTCTTTACCCCACCAGCTAAAAGATGGTGCCATTTGAAACAGACCCAGATGGGAAAATCACCCTAAAAGTTATCAAGATTGAATCTTTCTCTGTTTTTCAGCTCAAACAAACACAATGCGACCAAACCCAGATGGAAAAACACAAAGGGTCGTTGAATTTTGAGCTCAAAAACACTATAATGGACTCATTGCAGAGTCCAGAAGAGAAGAGTAAATTCAAAAAACCAAAAGAGATAAGAAGAGAGACAGACAGAGAAACACAAAAATACACACACTCACTCACACACAGAGAGAGGTTTATAAAGGGAATATGAAAATTTGTAAAACAGTATATTGAATGTAGAGAGAGAGAAACAGAGGACCATATAATAAAAGAATAGGGAAAAGGCTATAATATAATGATATGATTTAGTTGAAGAAAGTATAGCAGTACAAAGGAGAGAGAACAAGAACAACCCTTTGGATTACAGCTTGCAACCAAAAAAAAAAAAACTAAAAATTTGAACTAAAAGGAAAAAGAAAAGGCAGTGTTGTTTATGGTAACAGCTCAACACGTCTTTGATTTTTGGAAAATTCAAAAATTTCCAAAAGGGAAATTTGATAGCACGTTGTTCTTTGTTTCAATACCACCACTCTTTTTTTTATAAGAAAAAAAAATTACCAGACTGGTTTTTCTTGCTTGTTTTTTCACCCTTTCACACGACATTAAAAAAAAAAAGATGAAATTTTGTGGGTTATTGTGTTTTTCCACCTACTACCCCTTAATGGGGTTTCTCTAATAATAAATCAAGAACAGACACCCCCAGAAAAAGGAATGAAGTAACAGATATTATATTCATAATAATGATAACAATAATAATAACATATAATATGATAAAAGATCCTCCTTTTCACCATGTGAATTTTACTAGATAAGAAATCGCGATTTCAAGATCTGTATTTAATTTAGTCATGGATAAAAAGGGCTTAAGTTAATGATCAAAGTTTTAATTTGGAAATGGCGTGGTGATTAGGGAGATCATAAGATCTGGGAAATAATGATGTGCATTTAAGGTTTTCATTTTTTTGTTTTTAGCTGTAATAAATTCATAATTTTTGTAGGAATAAAAGAAAAAGGGAAGAAAAAGAAAAAAAGGAAAAAAATTAGAATTATTTGTTTTCTTGTTTTTGGTCAAGTTCCACATTCCTTGACCGAGAAAACAGCGGGTCATGGCCGTCATCAAAGGATTAATGTCCAAATCACCCCTTTGAATTAGTCCCCTATAATACATGAAATACGTTATTTTTAAAAAATAATAATAATAATAATTGTAGTGTACGGATTAGTTTGTATGTGGTATCAAGTCACTCTATTAACCATTAGATTAGACATTTTAACGAATTAAATATATTATTATATTAAGGGATTATTTATATTAAAAATAAATTATACTAAAAAGTAAAATGAGTTATTTTACGATTTAGTTATCTTGATATTATTTTTCATTAATTTTTTAATCTATTATATTAAATAACATGCATAGCACAGCATAATATAAAATTTAAATAAAATTATTTATTTTAAAAATATACCCTCCACCTAATTTAAGAAAATAGGGATTTGAGAAACCTCAAGGATATTTTTGTCATTAGCTTATCTCAAGTTCAAAACCTTGATATTACTATCCACTAACTTATCTCAAAAATAAGTTATTACAATTCGAAAGTCGACTAATAGTACCAAAATATTTATTTCAAGATAAAATAATAACAAACTCAACACTATAACTTAAAAAACTAAAACCCAATATAACATAACCATATGAATATGTCTTTTATATATTATGAGCGTATATAATTTCAAACAATAGCAATAATATATTCAGTGGCATCTTGTGATTAGGGGAGGGTTAAATGAACGCAGATCTTATCACTACTTTATAAAGACAGAGAGGTTGTTTTTGGGAAACTATCATCTCAAAAATCAAGCCTCATAAGCAGAATATACGTATATAAATACGATAAAAGTAATAAATATAACATGAATAATGATAACACAGCCCATAGGATATAATTTCGAAACCATGAATTCTTTTTAAATAAAAATAAAATAAAATTAGGAGGACTTGATATTAATTAGACACCTTTACCTTCGTGTCAATTATATATACTATGAAATAATTAGCGTCATTCACGCTTTGCCAAAAAGACAATGCGCAGACCCAAACTTGCCACTACACTATACGAATTCTTTTAAAGATGTTAAATTATTTTTGGTACGTATAAAAGAATATTATTTGGTTGTGGACCTCCTTCTTTTTTTTAAAAAAAAAAAATTGAATTGTCTTTTTACAATACTTCCGAAAATAACGAAAGTTTTCTTGAGCAAGTGGAGATACATAAAAAGGCTGCATCAAAATCTTTCCTTTTCTAAAGGTAAAATTATTCAAAAATATGGGGTAACATATTGTTACCTTTAAGAAGCATAGTACTCGTAAAATCATCAAGTGGACTGCCTATAGTTATAGTACTAATAGGGTAATATGAGATCACTTCATTTAACCCAAACGAAATTACAAAACTCACATTAATTGGATTTAAAAAAAAAAAACTATGAAATTTTTTTAGTAAGATTGTAACATGTAAAGCCAAACTTTTAATAAAAAGGAGGAAAAGGGCAAGTATTCTGCTCAATTTTGTGATTTAGAATAAAATATATACTTCTTATTGTAAAAAATAGTATATATATATATATATACTCTCATTGTCTAATAAATAGTTTATATTATCCTTTTCATTAAAAATCATATATTTTACTTGATGAAAAATATTAAATTTGATTTTTTAATTTTAAGAGTATCATGTGATTTTTAAAAATTACCGCACTCATTTTTATGGCCCCTCCATACTTGATCTATATGGAAAAAGAAATATTTTCTCTTTTATTCGGTCTAAAAATAAATTTAAGTTAGACTAAATAAAAGAGGAATTGAGTTTTTTTGTTGTTGTTGTTATTTAATTGGATCTGTTGGGCTGAAAAAATAAATGAGATAATTTTTTTAAGTCACGTAATCATTATTCAAACCCCTCAATATGCATCTATCTACCTATTTAGTTATTTAAAAATTAATTGCTAACTAATATTTACTACCAAAACAATTCATTAGTATAACTAATAATGTAGCAATTTCAACACAGGATCGAAAATCATAATACACCATAAATTAAAATGTTGTAAATGTCAATACAAAAAAGAAATAGTAAAACACCAACACATCTAAATAATAACATTAACCCCAGTCAGGATGATGATGGTATTTCGGGGCAATTCTTCTTGCTGTATTCTTCTGACCCACATAAACTACAACAACCTTTCACTTTCTTGCTTTTCATTTCATTGAAGCCCATTTGACGTTCTTTGTTTGATGGTCTTCCTGGTCCTCTTCTTGTGTTGGGTGGTAGTACCAATTCTTTAAATATATGATGTGGAATCACCCACGTACTTTCACACGGGAGTGGTTCGATTGGTATTTTATAAGCGTCCATGTAGTTTTTGCTGCTATAGTAAATGGAGCAGTACGACTTTATGTTCTTGTTTCGATATTCAATAGCAGCTATGACATGCTCACACGGTATTTCATCATGTTGAAACTTCCCACATATACATATTCGTGTATTCAGACACACAGTGAATCTTTTTGTGCCATCCACAACTGTATGAAGATGTTCCATTGATGTCCGTACCTTCAAAAAATAATAAAATCATAACCAACATTTTTGTTTATACAATAATTCATTAAAAATTACTACTAGATTGTACCAATCGTCATACTATTTGACAATTCTTTATTTGCTACCAATATCTCATTATATTTCCTCGTAAGGATTGTGATTGTTTTCTTCCTTCCTCATTGTGTTTTTCATTCCAGCATTCAATGATTTGCCTTACATACTCCAACATTGGAACCACTGGTAGCTTTCTTCCCGGTAAGATTGCTTTATTTAAGGATTCAGCTATGTTATTTATTAGTGTCCAAGTCCGCTTTATCGTTGTATGACAACGAGACCACTTTTTAAAATCAACTTTGATGAAATATCCTCGAACATTTGGATTTACTTCATCTATTTTATCCATGAGCTCATTAAATTCTTGCACAGTACATGCTTTCGCCAAACTGAAAAATAACTTTCTAATTTCCTCCACATTTTTATGTGTCTTCTTTAATATATTTGTCCACAAATGGTAGATACAAGCATAATATTTGATATTTGGATAAACACTAGCTGTAATATTTCATATGCTTTTATTTTTATATGAAACAAAGCACATACCATCCCTATCACCAAAGGCTGTTTTGAAATTTTCAAAGAACCAACTCCATGCATTGTCATTTTCAGAATCAGCGACACCATATGCTAGTGGCAAAATATGTCCTACAAGTTTTTAAATGAAATTTATTAGTGTACACCATAAATATTTAACATCAGTGAACACGCATTTCACAATTTTTTTTTAATGAATCAAATTTGTTTCTGTATATGTACAAACCTCCAGGATCCAATGTGCTGGCTATCAATATGGTCCCTTCTAATGTTGAGTGTATGTGTATTCCATCAACCACAACTATTGGACGGCAATATTCTCAACCTCTTATGTTGCATCGAGTGCAATAAAACAATATAAAAATCTATCATTCTCAGTTTTCTTAAGATTAATGATTGTCCCAGCATATGTTTGTTCCAATATATAAAAATATGTTGAAATTTTATAATATGCCTCTTCTGGGTCCCCTCGCAATATTTTCATTGCCTTTTGTTTGCCTCTCCAAACCTGCATGTACGTCAACGAAATACCATATTTCCTCTTCATGTCGGATCGGATGTCGCTGGGGGTATGGCCCCTCCATACTTGATCTATATGGAAAAAGAAATATTTTCTCTTTTATTCGGTCTGGATGTCGCTGGGGGTGTAAATTGTTTTAGTGTCACTATATTTAGGAAGCAGAATGTTACCAAGCACATCACTACTACACGGAGGTTTTGACTTTAAGTTCTCATTCCCTGAGCAGTTGTGTTCATTGTTAAAAAGCCTTACCTTGAACAAACCTGATTTACCGAGTGAGAAGGATTTAAAGAACCAATAACAATTATCGTTTGCACATTTTAACGTTAAACTGAATAACAAACATACAAACCTATTAATACATGCAACCTTCATCAGAAATACCTTAAAAGAAAAACTAACCTTTACTTCTATTTTTACCTGGCAGTACACGACCTCGCAACCTTGATCCTAAATTTTCTCATTAATGCATACCTTTGCATAACCTCCACCTCATCAACAACATAAGTGGTAATTACATGTGGCTCTTCAATTTCCTGATCAAAATCCACCAACATTGCGTCACTCAATGCTAAACCCATCTCATCTGACATCACTGTTTGTGGCAGCACCACTGGACTGGCAGGCTAGCGATTCATTGAATCAAAACTTCTATCTGTGTATGTCACACACAAAGGATATTTTGAAAAGAAATTTGGATGACATCTTTTTTGATGTAAATACACTCTTACCCCCTTGTCATTATGGATTTTCAATGGTAGTAAATGTATATTCACAACATATTGTATTACCATTTCGACGCATGCCATATCCAATCCTATCTGAGAAGCAATAACTCTCAACAATCCATCATAATTCGATGATGTATCATATAACACTCCTTCCATATTATAATCAACGTAGTTATCTGTGTCAGTCACCAAGGAAACACCTTGTAGAATCTTAAGTAGGTTGGAAGGAGAAATGCATTACATACAGTACACCATATGTAATAGCATGCAAAAAATCAACAACACTTTCCTCAACCACTTAAGTACAAAAATACTACGCTTATACCTTTAAAGACACCTATTTTCATACATATCTTTCCATGTTCTAAAATATCGAATAAATGTTGTTCGGATAACCAACATTTATTGTATGAACATTATCAACCAAAATAAATAATGCATAAATAGACATAATTTTTCATATAAAAATAACTTTTCTCTAAATTCACGCTATACCTTTATCTACAATATAAAAGTAACCACAACCAAATTTTTTTATAAAGTTCCATAGACCCATATACAAATTACAATCAACAAATATCTTTCCTATTCACAACAACCAAAAAAAAGTTTAATAAAAGGGTGAAAAACAAAATAAAATTTATTGTAATTCTTACATACCTATTATGTTCCATTTATCATCATGTTTTATCAAAATCGACACATACTTATCATTATTCATCGAATTGATCTGCATAAATACTTTCGTTTAGTTTTTTTTTTCTGACCAACACCTTTGCACTGTAAAAGAAGAGAGAAATTTTTTAGTTATATCAGATTATTAATATATGTGCATATTATTTATACTCTCATTGGTTTTTATTGAACAAGATCATGATAGCTAGCATTAATTACTTACAATAGTAGTTACTCTCTGGCTCAATTAACTTCCGATATAGTCAATTGGTGCGGAGTTCACCGGAAAATGACTTGAATCGATGGCAATAGTAGCTGATTCCACAACTGATGCTTCCGCCGGTGTTGCGACTCAAGCTGAAACTCTTGACCAAGTCGAACGGAGATGAAATCATCCATTATACCTGCATAATTTCGACATGCCCGGGTCTGTTCTCACAGCTGTACAGCTTACAGGACCAAAAAATTACTCCTTATGGAGTCGATCACTGATGATCAATCTACGAGCAAAGAGCAAGCTCGAATTTATTCTCGGGACATGCAGAAAAAGCGATTATAGAGGAGAGTTGGAGGAACAATGGGAGAAGTGCAACGCATTCGTTTTGGCGTGGATAATGAACACTGTATCGAAGGAACTTCTCAATGGTATCGTATACGCGACGGACGCGGCAATGGTCTGGGCCGACCTAAAGGAAAGGTTTGACAAGGTGGACGGCTCCAGAGGATACCAGTTGCATAGGGATTTATGTACAATCAATCAAGGTACCCTGTCTGTTTCTACCTATTTTTCGAAGTTGTGACTTTTGTGGGATGATTTTGATGCCTTGATTCCTCCAGCCTCATGTAATTGTGGAAATTCTAAGGCATATATTGATCATCTGACTCATTTGAGACTGTTCACTTTCTTAATGGGACTGAATGAGGTATACTCACATGCTCGTAGTTAGATTTTGATGTTAAGTTCTCTGCCAAGTGTTGGCAAAGATTATTTTGATGTTAAGTCCTTTGTCAAGTGTTGGCAAAGCTTATGCCATGATTGTGGCAGATGAATTGCAGCGATTGACTGCTAGTACTCATGCTGGATATAATGTACAAGAGCAGATGGCTCTATTTGCAGGAAAGGGAGGTAATCTTCCTAGGAAGTTTCAGCCCAGGAGAAAGAACTGGGACCAAGTTTGCAGCTATTGCAAGATTCAGGGTCATGTTAAGGAAGATTGTTACAAACTGAATGGATATCCTGTTGATTGGAAATTTAAGAAGAAATCTGGAGGACCAGTTAATAGGAGCCAAGAGGCTGCCAATGCAGTGGCTATCACAATGAATGAGATGAAGATGACTGATGATTTTGCTCCTATGAATGATGTGATGACAGGAAAATCTACTGATGTATTCACTCAACACACCTTCACTCCCACTCAATACAACAAAATCTTGCATCTGTTGGAAAGGGAGGATGCAGGCAAGGCAGAACCAGATCAGATAGTAAATATGGCAGGTATGGACATTACTCCTAATGTTTTATCTGTGAGCAATGATAGGATACAGGGTAAGATTGAGGAAAGGTGGATAGTGGACTCAGGAGCCACTTGTCATATGACACACAGTGTAGACAAATTGTGTTCTGTATCTAGCTGCATGAGTAAGAAGGTACATTTGCCTAATGGTGAGACTGTATAGGTCTCACATACTGGCTGGTGTACTGTTTTTGATGAGAAAGTACTAGAAAATGTGTTGGTAGTGCCTGATTTTAAGCACAATCTGCTTTCAGTATCTAAATTAACTAAGCAACTGAATTGCTCAGTTAATTTTTTTCTTGAGTTTTTTGTGTTTCAGGACCTGTCCAGTGGAAGGGTGAAGGGGATTGTTAAGGAGCATGATGGGTTGTACTACCTTCCCATGATATCTGAGAGAGGTGAAGAAGATCAGAAGGTGTTGATGGCACAAAGTTCTACTGCAGAGAGGGTGGTATGGCATAGTAGATTGGGACATCCTTCCATGACTGTACTGCAGTAATTACTCAAGAATAAGCATCCTAGTGATAGTGATACATGTAGTGGATGCTCTGTATGTCCTCTTGTTAAGCAGACTAGACTTTTTTTTTCCATAAGTGTGTCTAGGGCATTAAGCAGTTTTGATTTGCTTCATATGGATGTGTGGGGACCCTACAGAGTTGCAACTCACAATGGTTTTAGATTTTTTTTACTATAGTTTATGACCATTCCAGAATATGTTGGCTGTACTTGATGAAATTGAAAGGTGATGTTTTCTCTATATTGAAATCTTTTCTGAAATTGGTGTAAATTCAATTTAGTAAGAATGTTAAAAGAATAAGGAGTGACAATGGTGCTGAGTTCTTCAACATTGAATGTGGTAACCTGTTAAAATCACTTGGTATTATCCATGAGAGTAGTTGTCCTTATACTCCACAGCAAAATGGAGTAGTTGAAAGGAAACATAGGCACATACTAGAGGTAGCTAGGGCAATCAGGTTTTAAGGCAACATTCTTATCAAGTTTTGGGGGGAGTGTGTTCTAGCTGCTGTGTATCTGATTAATAGACTTCCAACTGCAGTCCTGAAAGACAGGTCTCCATATGAGCAATTCCATGGACATGAAGCAAACATCAACCACTTGAAGACTATAGGATGTTTGTGCTATGCAACAAAGGTGATCAAGCAAGACAAGTTCTCACCTAGAGCCATAGCATGTGTACTGATGGGGTACTCTTCTACTCAAAAGGGATACTTGTTATATAATTTGTCTGATAGGAAACTTCTTGTGAGCAGAGATGTTATATTCAAGTAGGACATATTTCCTTTCAAGCAGGTTTCCAATACACAGCAGTCATTGTTTCCTGCAGAACACATTGTGACC
The DNA here is from genome assembly GCA_000787875.1 of Solanum virginianum. Classification (NCBI taxonomy): domain Eukaryota; kingdom Viridiplantae; phylum Streptophyta; class Magnoliopsida; order Solanales; family Solanaceae; genus Solanum; species Solanum virginianum. Next base: position 109,692 of record DF358796.1, on the reverse strand, counting down.
TCAGATGATATTTCTATATGTGATGAGGACAAGGATCTTCCTGTGCCTATTCTAGTAAATGATGCACCTTCAGAAGAGGATCAATCTATTCCAGTAGCTGATGTATCTTCAGGAGAGGATCAAATGGTTACTCCAGCAGTTATCTCAGATGCAGGACTTGATATTCAACCTGCTGCTACCACTGTTGTACTCCCAGTCAGAAGATCTAGTAGAGTCTCTCACCCTCCTATTTGGATGAGAGACTATGAGAGTCAAACAGCCAAGACACATTGTCATTCTCAAAGCAACTATGTATGCTATGATAATGTGTCTTCCAAATACAAGGCCTATCTGTTCAGATTCTCTGCAGATATTGAACCACAGGCCTTTGAAGAAGTTGTTAAGGACAGCAGGTGGATAAATGCTATGCAGGAAGAAGTGCATGCCTTGGAGGCAAATGGAACATGGAAGATTGTTGAGTTACCAGAGGGCAAGAATGTTGTGGGCTGCAAATGGGTGTTCAAAATTAAATACAAAGCTGATGGTATAATTGACAGGTTCAAGGCTAGGTTGGTGGCTAAGGGATATAGCCAAACAGAGGGAATAGACTATCTGGAGACTTTTTCTCCAGTAGTCAAAATGACCACTGTGAGGTCTATCATTGCTCTGGCTGCTACACAGAGGTGGAACTTATATCAAATGGATATATTAAATGGATGTATTCAATGTATTCTTGCAGGGAGACTTGCTAGAAGAAGTGTATATGGAGTTACCCAAGGGGTTTTACAGTGATGAGAAGAAGAAGAAGAAGAAGAACCTTGTATGCAGATTGGTGAAGTCTTTTTATGGGCTCAAACAAGCTTCAAGACAGTGGAATGCCAAACTGACTGAAGCCTTGCTGAGTTCTGGGTATTCACAAAGCCACTTAGACTATTCTTTTTTCACAAAGAAGAGGGGGAGTGGCATAGTGATAGTGTTGGTGTATGTGGATGATCTACTGATCACTGGGAACAATGCAGACCTGATAGCAGAGACCAAACAGGTTTTGCACTGTCATTTTAAAATCAAGGATCTGAAGTTGACTAGTGTTGCATTTGATCCTGAAACTTTGTTTGAAGATGTCACCATATATCAAAGGCTAGTTGGGAAATTGCTTTACTTGACTATTACAAGGCCAGATATAGCTTTTGCTGTCCAACTGCTTAGTCAATTCATGCAACAACCTAAATTGTCACACTGGAAGGCAACATTGAGAGTTGTTAAATATATTAAGCTGGAGCCTGGTAAGGGGCTGCTTATGAGTTCTAAGCAAAAGCTCCAATTAACTGGCTATTGTGATGCAGATTGGGCTGCCTGCCCAACCACAAGAAGATCAGTCACTGGATTCCTTTTGAAGTTTGGTGATTCACCTATTTCTTGGAAGTCTAAGAAGCAGCATACGGTATCAAGAAGTTCCACAGAGGCAGAATATCGAAGTCTTGCTGCATTGATAGCTGAAGTTGTGTGGATCACAAGCTTGTACAAGGAGTTGGGGGTAGCGCTCACAGGACCAGTTCTCATTCACTGCGACAGCAAATCAGCTTTACAGCTGGCAGCTAATCCAGTTTTCCACGAATAATCAAAACATATTGAAACAGATTGCCACTTTATCCAAGAAAAGATCCAACTTGGCTTCATTAAGACCATATATAGTCACACCAAAGAGCAACATGCAGATATACTTACTAAAGCTCTAGGAAGGCCACAACATGATCTATTACTTGGCAAGCTTGGACTATTCAATCCTTTCAATACGTCCAGCTTGAGGGGGAGTATTGAACAAGATCATGATAGCTAGCATTAATTACTTACAATAGTAGTTAGGTGGTAGTTAGTTTGTTAATTGTTAGTTAAAGTAGTTATCTTGTGTGGTAGGGTTCATGTTAGTTAGAGTAGATTACTTTAATTGTGTGCATATATATAGTTGTACAGTGTGCTTAAAGGAATATACAAGATAGAAGGATATTTCCTTCTTTCCCAATTTGGCAGTTGTACTTTCTCCTTTCCTTCTTCTTACGATTTCAAAAATTACTGTGTTAACATGTGTTGGATGCAAGTGTAATATAGGAACACAATTAAAAAAGCAATGGGAGGAAGAAAAAGTGCATCAATTCCTCATGGGATTGGATGACACACTCTATGGAACGGTGAGGACCAATGTGCTCGCTGCAGACCTGTTGCCAACTCTACTCAGGGTCTACTGTATTTTAATCAAGAAAGAAAGGGTGAATACCATCACTCGTGCAAAGGAAGAAAAAGGCGAAGTGATCGGACTAGACAAATAAAAGGACAAGGGGACGTGGAGAGGTGAAGTACAAATTAATAAATTGTACTCACCCAGTCAGTTACTTTTTTTTTATTACAAATAAAAATACAATTCTCCCATCAACTTAAATGCTCTGGATATGAGGCAGATTTTTTCCTTCAGCTTATTGATCGTCCTCAAGGAGATGAATGGACTAGTTCGAAGGGTAAGGGGTTACCACAACAACAACAAAATGGATCAAGCACTGGACTTGGTTGAGGTAGAGCAGTACATGCTAATGCTGCTCAAACTACTGTAGGAGGTGCTTGAAGATCAGGAACATCGGGCATAATAAATGACATGGCCAATGTTGGCCTGAGCAATGAATAATGGATGATTTTATGTGACGTGGCAAACAACCACAAAACTGATATAGGTGAGAGGATGACAAGTAAACATGACAAGATCCTATGGATAAATTACATTGGCATATCAAACCATATGACTGCAAAATTGAAATGCATAATGGACTTGCGTGAAGTGGTTGAATATCTTGTGGGACTTCTGAATGGACAACATATAGTTGCCACAAAAGAGGGATCTGTAAAACTTAACGAGAACTTGAAGCTTGAAAATGTTCAGATTAAAATGCAATTTAATTTCTATATCGTAATTGATAGATCAAGTGGATAATATTGTTCATTTCACCAAAAACTTGTTTGTTATGCAGGGCTGGCCACGTTTCAAGGATGCTGATTGGAGCAAGTGAATGAAAGGATGGACTATACTACTTTGGGTGGTATCGAGAGCCATAACAATAGAGAGCAGGACAGACTCACTTGATATTTTGCACAAGCATCTAGGACATCCTTCTTTAAGAATTACCAAGTTAGTTTTCAATTTTGTTTCCACTAATGATAGTGAGATCATGAGTATAAAGTTTGTGATGTATCTTTACAAGCTAAACAAACTAGAGATAGATTTCCGCTGAGTGAAGAGTAAGCTTATGACAAGTTTGAACTCATTCATTGTGATTTATGGGGTCCATACAGAACTCCATCTTCTTGTGGTGCTTCATATTTTATTTTTTTTTGAAAATTATGGATGATTATTCACGTGCAGTTTAGATATTTTTTTAAATAAATAAGAAAGGGATGTTATGCATGATGCTGAATTTTCTTGCCATGGTGGAAAGACAATATAATAAACAAGTTAAAATTGTTCGAAGTGATAATGGGACAGAATTTACCTGCATCGAAAAGGATTTTCTTGAATAAGGAATTATTTTTCAAAGTCCTTGTACTAGAACCCCATAACAAAATGGCAGGGTGGACAAAAAACACAGACATATCTTGAATATAGCACGAGCACTACATTTTTCAGTGACATCTTCCAATTAAATTTTAGGGAGAATGTGTGTTGGCTGCAGGTTAATTAATAGAACTCCTTCTTCAATCTTGAATGAAAAAACTACATATGATATTTTACATGGAGAACCCCCTCCTTATGTGCACTTGAGGATCTTTAGTTCATTATGCTATCCTATGACCAGGATTACATGGGGAGGCTCGACTCCTACTTTTTCTCAAGAAATTGAGGAGCAATTGAGTAGTTTGGGGGCATGAGTAATAGTGAGGATGTGAACAATATGTGGGACATGACTGTTGGTTGTATTAAAAAAGTAGCTATCGAGGTATTGGGGGTATCGAGAGGGACTTTCGGTGGATGTCAAGGTGACTGGTGGTGGAATGGAGAAGGTCAAGGAAAAGTAAAACCTAAGAAGGCTTCATATACAAAGTGGTTGGAGTGTATGGATAATGATGAAAAATAAAGCTTAAGGATATCTATAAGACGACAAAGTCAGTGGTCACGAGTGCTAAGATAGTGATGTTTGAACATTTGTATGTTGAGCTAAGGGAAAAAGTCGAGGACTAGCGATTGTAAAGGCTCATGAAAGAGAGAGAAAGAGAGACAGAGAGAGAGAGATAAATAAAGAGAGATAAAGAGAGAAGCTCGCGATTTAGACCAAGCAAAGTGCGTCAAGGATGGAGATGATGAGGTGTTGGTGGACGAGACTTTCATTAAGTAAAGGTAGAAAGCTTACTTCCTCAAACTCTTAAATAAAAAAAAGGGGACAAAGATATTGAGTTGGGTGATTTGACGCATTTTAATAGTCATAATTGTAGGTGTATCAGGATTGAGGAGGTTAGACATGCTATTAGTATGATGAGCAGAGGGAGAGTGATCAGATCTGATGCAATTCCGATGGAATTTTAGAAGAACACTATCAACGATGGTATGGAATGGTTGACTAGGTTGTTTAGTGCTATTTTGAAAATTGCTATGATGGTTGATGAATGGAGAATGAGTTTAATGGTTTCACTGTATAAGAACAAGGGTGATATCCAAAGCTATAACAATTACAGGAGTATCAAGTTGCGAAGCTATACTATGAAGGTTTGAGAGAGAATGGTGGAGATAAGAGTGAGGAGAGGAGTGTCTATTTCAGAGAATTAGTTCAGATTCATGTCGGCGCAATCGACTATTGAAGTAATCTATCTTGTTCAAAGACTACTAGTGGAGCCAAAACTTACTAAGAATGGTGGGAGGAGACTCAGAGTATTTTTATATTGAGATGAGACTTCATCAAGGATCTGTGATGAACCTTTTTCTTTTTTCCTTTAGTGATGGATGAACTACTACATTCTATTGAAGAGAAGATTTCATGGTGTATATTATTTGCGGATGACATAACACTGATTGATGAGACTCGGGATAAAGTTAATGATAGGTTGGAGATTCAAAAGCATAATCTGGAGTCCAAAGGGTTCAAATTGAGCAGGACTAAAATAGAATACTTAGGTGTAAATTCATTATTGAGAAGGATGAAGCGAACATCGAAGTGAGGCTTGACACTCAACCTATTCCAAAGAGAGAAAATTTTAATTATCTTGGGTCCATCATCTAAAGCAGTGGTGATATCGATGATGATGTTCCACATCGCATTAAGTCAACTAGATGAAATGGAGGCTTGCCTCTAGAGTATTGTGTGATAAAAAGATACCACCTAAACTTAAAGGTAAGCTTTATAGAAAGGTGGTTAGACCATATTTTCTATATGGGGTGGAGTGTTATTGGCTAGTCAAAAACTGACATGTTCAGAAGATGCAGGCTGCGGAGATGAGAATGTTGAGATAGATATATGAACATACTAGGTGTGATAAGATTAGGAATGAGGTTATTTGGGAGAAGGTAGGGGTGAGCTCTGTGGCAGACAAGATGAATGAAGCGAGACTGAGATGGTTTAGGAATGTGTAGAGGAGGAGTGTCAATGCTTCTGTTAGGAGGTGCGAGCGATTAAATTTAATATTTACGCGGAAGGATAGAGGTAGTCCGAAAAAGTATTAGGGAGAGGTGATTAGACAGGATATGACTCAACTTCATATTAATAAGGACATAACCTTGGATAGAAAGAAACGTATGTCGCGTATTACGGTAGAAGGTTAATAGGTTAGTAGGAGTAGGATATTGTCTTGTCTTGTGATGTAGTAAGATAGTAGGATTAGTCGTATTCTTATATATTGTGTTGTTACTATACGTTACTTATTTTGCTGCTTTTATTTTTATTTATAGAATTTTGATTGCTTTCCATTTTAGTTGCTATCCATATTTATTATTTTATCTTCTTCTTTTGGGACTGATATGTTTGAGCCGATGACCTTTTGGAAACAACCTCTCTATCTCTATGAGGTAGTGGCAAGGTCTGCGTACACTTTCTCCTCCTCAGACCCCACTTGTGAGATTTAACTAGGTATGTCGTTATTATCCTATGCTTCTAACCAAGGAAGAAAAAGAGATAAATTAATGAGTAGGAGTTGTAAATGCATTTTTGTTGGGTACCCATATGGGAAAAAGGATTGAAAACTATATGATCTTGAAACAAATGAATACTTTGTTTCTAGAGATGTCGTATTCTTTTAGAATAAAATTCCTATTTGTCCAACAAGTTCCTAGTTCCTATGAGAATATTGAAAAAGAAGTTGTTGACAATGGATTTGTTGATGATGATTTTGAGGTAGATATTGGAGTTGAGCATAGAGAACACCAACCAACGATAAAAAATTTCTGATTCAAAAGTTAATGAGGTGCAAAATTCTCAAGAAATGGAGGAAGGAGACATGTCTGGTACCCAAGATATGGAGGACAGCGAAAAACAAAATAATGAACCTAAATTGGATCGTGGACATCGAATAAAACAATGGCCTGATCATCTATGCAATGATGTTACTAATACTATCAAAAAATTGAGTCCTTCCGATAGTTCATCTGCTCCAACGCATACCTCAAGTACGCCTTACCCAATAACACATTATGTGAATTGTGACAAATTTTCTTTGCGATATCGAAAAACATAAGCGTGGATTGTTACACTATCGAAATTTTCTTGCAGCTATTACTACAAATCATGAGCCATCATCCTTCTCAGAAGTAGTGAAAGATGAAAGGTGGAGATAAGCAATGCAGATTGAAATTGAGGCACTTGAAAAGAATGGGACACGGGTAATTGAAAAATTACCACCTCGAAGGAAAGCACTCGAATGCAAGTGGATTTATAAAATAAATATCATTTTGACAGCTCTGTGAAGAGATACAGAGCACTTTAAGTGATATTTGGCAACCATCAAAAAGAGGAAATTTCCATAATTAAACATTTGCTCCAGTTGCCAAGATGGTTACAGTGCATACATTTTTAGTTGTAGTTGCAGCAAAGCAGTGGTGGGAGTTACACCAAATGGATGTCCGTAATGCTTTTCTACATGGAGATCTCCAAGAAGTATTGTACATGAGAATACCTCTAGGCTTCAAAGTACAACATTCTAATATGGTTTGTAGACTGTGAAAATTACTTTCGGATTGAAGCAAGTTCTAAGATGTTGGTTGGCAAAGTTATCATCTTCCTTGAAGAAGTATGGTTTCGTGCAATTCTACTCTGACTACTCATTGTTTACTCTACAGAAAAATGATGTTCAACTAAATGTTCTTATTTATGTGGATGACTTGATAATTTCTAGAAATGATCATAGTGCCATCCAAAAATTCAAAAGCTATTTGAGCGATTACTTTCATATGAAAGATTCAAGTGCTTTGAAATATGTTTTGGACATCTAAGTTGCGAGAAATTCAGAAGGTATTTTCCTATGTCAACGTAAGTATGTTTTGGATATTATTTCTGAAGTTGGATTACTAGGAGCCAAACCTGCAAATGTTCCTATGGAATCAAACCACGAGTTCACACTAGCTAAAGGATGTCCACTTGATAACCCATAGAGGTATAGAGAATTGGTAGGCCGTCTCATATATTTGCACTTCACGAGATCAGAGTTGTCCTATTGTGTGCATGTACTATCTCAATTTATGCATTGCCCACAAGAAGAACACTGGAAAGCTGCCCTACGGATTCTTTGATTTTTGAATGGAAAACCTGGACAAGGTATTTTATTGCATAGTGCATGTGATTTGAAGCTATATGGATGATGCGATTCAAATTGGGCAGGTTGCCCTTTAACACGACAATATCTCATTGGATGGTTAATTCTCTTAGGCAATTCATCGAAAGACTAAGAAGCAATAGACAGTGTCCAGTTTATCCGCGGAAGCTGAATACAGATATATGACCACCACAATTTGTGAATTGAAGTGGCTAAAGGGAATTTTGTTCAGTCTAGGGGTGACACATCCTACACCAATAAGACTATATTGTGATAGCTAGTCGAAGCTACATATAGCAAAGAATTCAGTATTACATGAAAGGACGAAGCATACTGAAATAGATTGTCATTTTCTCCAAGACGAGATAATGAATGGCAATATTCATCCAGCATATGTTTCCTCTAAAGCGCAACTCACTGATATTTTTACGAAAGCATTAGGAAAGCATCAATTTGACTACCTTCTTTGCAAGTTGTACATTCAAAATCTTCATGCACCAATTTGAGGAGAGTATTAAGCAAAGATCTGTGTAAATATAGTAAGTTTATATTGTGAATCTATATTTGTGAGTTATGTAATATTCTATAAGATATTATAGAAATATGATATTCTCAAAATATTTTTAGGAGAGATTTTAGTTGTAGGAAACTATGTATATATATATTCTTCTTTCCTGGAATGAGAAAGAAAGTTTGATTATTCGAACACTAATCTCTGTTTTTATAGTAACACACTTCCAAAGTAACAATGTTCAATGTCTAATTGAAGAATTTTTGAAATTCAGTTTCGCAAAGAAGCTGAACTGTGAACATATGTTTTTCTCATCAGACAGCTTTGGAATAGTTTGGATAGTCTAAATACAAGTGTATCCTCATTGGATAGTCCATCGTGGGCGAACACAGGTTTATGTTTAGTCTATGCTTTTAATGTGGTAAAGATTTCAAATTTGGATAATCTGCAAATTTTGGTGGCAATATTACTTTGCTTTCTGCGTCATCTCCTGCTTGAGCAAGAATGACACTGTGGCTATATCTCTATAATGAGGACCTCAGTTAAATAAAAGCAGTAATATTACATTGGAAAGCAGGGAAATTGTTGTAAATTACAAAATAATATCTCTTAATGTCTTATCTTACAAGTACATACATGAATATTAAATTATAGAAAAAGAATGATCTATCATATACTTCAATATGTACAACATTATTTCCTTTCAATGGTATACGTGTCGACCTGAAACAGTTGTTGTTGAAAGAGCTGTTGAGACTTCTCACTCTTTTTCACCAGCTAACAACTTCATTGCTGTATCCACCAGTGCGTGGATTGTTACACTGTGTCGATTCATTCCAACTGTTCCTGAGAAAACATTAAAGCTCTCTAGCTCTGATGTTGTTTCTATGATGCACTCAAGTTCCGTGTCCATTCCCAGATTTCTCAACACTTGAATGTTTGTTCGTTTGTCTCTCATCATCCAGATAGCCAACTCTATGTCAAACCTCCTAAGTCTTGGAACCTTTATAGATGGATGTTGATGCTTCCTAAGAATCTCAACAAGTTTTGCAGCCAGTTCAGCTTCTTGAATTTTGGCTCTCTGGAACATGACGGTCGACTCTTCTGGCGTTATAAACTTGAATATATGTGCACCTAGTCCCATCATTACTTCTTGCAACTTGTGTTCCTCTGTCATGATTGCTTTGAGTACCTGAAATGGTTATAATTTATGTTTATTTCTGGTTTGAGAAATTCGATTAAGTAGGAAATGAATAGATAAGTTTTTGTGGTACTTACAGTTGGTCCTGCAGAAGCAAGTTCCCTCAATTCTTCGAAGTAACCTGCTCCACTGTAGGCACACAAGTTTCTGAGGATTCTTGCTGCATTTATTCGAAGCAATGGAACTTCCAATGCTTCAACAAGCTTACCAATCACCTTCAGTTTCAATATCCTATGACAGTTGTTCTTGCTTTCAAGAGCCAGCATAGCTAGTGCTTCTCCTGCTGCAGTTCTTACATGACCATGATTATTTGATATGGACTCCTTGAGGAAGATATTGCACAACTCCTTAAGGACTCCACCGGTGCCTCCAATTCTCTCTGTTGCATCTTCCTCCAACCCCAGACTTTTCAAGATCTCTATTCCCAATTGTTGTAAAGTAGGATGTCTCTCTCCATATCTTAATAAGTCCCTGATATTGCTAATGGTGAAGACTATTTCTGAAATTTCTTTTCGTAATTCTTTACCTGTGGCGCTAGCTGTGCCTGCCAGCATCTTCACGACTTGGAGAGATCGCTTTAGTGTCAATATCTGTGTAGGTGTGGCTGATTCATCTCTTAGTAATCTCTCTCCTGCTTGTGTGAACTCTATGATTTTGGGCAGAAGACCTCTAGTATTGCCCATCTTCCCACAGTTATCGTGGTCGCGAGCAAGTTTCTTCAGAATGAGGAGCCCCAAATGGTTGAATGTCCAAAATCCATAATTTTCATTGTCAAAGATGATTCTCTTTTCACAGATTTCATCACTTGCTCCAGTTGGCATCCTGCTGATTTGGAGAAGTGAAGATATGGACTCCATGGCACCAGGTATCCCCGCAATACGAAGAGAATTTTGCTTTTTACCAGTAAGCTTCGATATGATCTCTGCTGCGGATAGCCTCAACTCTTCTTCTTGGATGTCTTTCCAATTCAACATCTCAACCAACCTCTCCATTACTATTATGTTTGTTCCGATCTTCTGAAGGGTGTCATCACAAAACCGTGGACTCGTAGCAAATTTCCTTAGGATTTGAGCACCAATGAGCTGCTCATCTGGTGAGCTAGAGGATAAGAGTTCCATAGCAAATGAAACCATGTCCATCTTAAGACCATCAAATATGCTTCCATTAACACATCTTGAATAAGCATCATAAAAGAACCTCCTAACAGAAGTCATACCTGATGGCCCCAATTCACACTCTTTGTTCACCTCCTCCAACAATCTACAGGCATTGATCTTCCATTCCCAGTATGCTTTTTCCAAGAGAAAAAGCAATGCCTCCGTGAAGGCTAGGGAGTAGAATATAAGTAGAGCACTTTTCCTATTCCTCTTATCGGTATCTCCTTTGGCCACTTCACCAAAGTTTCTCAAGACGAGCTTCATCAATGAAAGCACCAAACATGCTGTTGCAGATAAGATTTGGAGCCAGTACAACATCTTACTAACATTTCTTGCTATGAACATCCATCGCACGTATGGAATCAGAGGAACCTCTGAACTAGTCCACGTTCGTGTTGGCAATCTCCGCTTATCCCATTTCCTGCGAGTTGTATTTGCAATTTCCCTGCTGCTTGTGTTTGTTACATCAGAAATAGGCTTGAAAATTGCTTTTGCAGCTTTGACAATGGTGGTTGTGCTGGATTTAATCGCGCGAAAGCTGCTGATCCCCATATCAGCAATAGACCATGTTGCTTGGTGTTGCCACTCAAGCTCACGGCTCCTGCTAAAGATTCTAGCTCCTTCAATTAACAGAATAGTTGTTATGACCCAAAAATCTGTTGTGTCTAAAGTGATAGCAAAGCCACCAAGAAGAACAACTGTTGCCCAAATGAAACCAAGTGTCCCTAGTCCAGTTGCTGCCTTTTCCAACACTGCTAGCCTTAGAGCAAAAAGAGTAATCTTTTTCTCCGGTGCACGAACCCCTCCCCTTTTAGTAGAAACAGAATTTGACGTGCTGCTATTCTTCGTCTCAATGGTACTATGAGGTTCAAATATTGTTGGACCACCACCTTCTGTTAAACTTAACATCCCATTTATCTCTAGATGGACACTTCCTTGGCTCTCTATCGATGATCTACGATCCATTTTGAAGCAAGAAAGATTGAAATTTTGGTTAAGTAGTTAGGCCTTTATGATATGAATGAGAGAATGTTGATAAAAATAGTTATAAATATATATATGCAGAGAGAGGGGGGAAAGTGAGCTTAGAGTACACGTTTAAGCTGTGGAAATGATGAGGAAAGACAAACTTTAAGTTGCGTCTCTTTCCGCTATTATTTCAAGGAAGTTAGTTGTTTAAGTTTCTGCTGTTTTCTTTCTTTGTTTTGGCTGCCCTGCTTTTAAGTTTGGCAATATAGGTTTCCACTAATTTGGATAAACCACGTCAATAAAAGTGATACTGAGCTAGCGTTTGACCATAGATTTTGAAACAAGTTTAGAAATTTATCTTCAAAATGATTTCACTTCTACTCACAAAATTTCAAGTAAAATGTGTATCTAAATACAAAATTAAGTTTCGAAAATCACAACTTCAAAAATTAAAATTTTAAGTTTCAACTTCAAAATCTATATTCAAAATAAAAACATAGTATAGAACAAGTTATTAAAAGAGTTTTACAACCTGATAAAACAGATCAAAAGTTGTATCATATACTTCTGAACACTCTTAGGAAATTTCATGATTTTGCTATTGTCAATGGACCGACGGACCAACCACCGGTGGAGAAGGGTGTTCATACTTTTAAAACATAGGTGGGTAATTTTTGTATCAAGGGTGTTCAATAATTGATATATATCAAAATATTTATATTTAACCTATATATTAGAAAATTTTTCCGACAAGGGTGTATAAATGTAGCTCCACCCCTGGAATCAACACAATTAAGAATGTTTTAGTTGGATCTGTCAAGACAGACACTTCTCCATCACCTGAAAGATTCACAAATAACCATTTTTTAATCTCTATAATTGAAAAAGAATCGATAATTTTAATTTTACTTATGAAATTTGAAACTCCAAAACAATTACGAGTACTATTTTCCAATCATAGAACCAAAAAATGGCCCATAACGTTATTTCGACTCTCTTCCCTCCTTATTACCTAATATTTAAGCTCTCACAATAAACCAATATATAAGGTGCAAGTTACTAAAATCCCAATCGTTTAAAATGGAATATATCTTCCTCTTTTTTTTTTTTTTTTACAACCTTTTAATTTTAATATTTCTCGTATTATTTATAAGATTAAATAACATTTTAATACATCTACATGTCTTTAGTTTAAGATCACAAAATTCAAAGTTAGGAGTCATTTGGTGTCAAGATAAAATGTAGGATTATTTTATACTACGTTTGGTTGGAAGTATTAGGTATATATAAAAAATTTTGTCCTACTATTTATGTCTTAGGAGTTGTTGGTGTGAGGTATATGATATAATAATCACAAGATAAATTGTGATAGGATAAGTTATCTCATGGTGGAATAACTTATCTTAGGATAATTTTTTTCTGACCAAACGATATCTTTAGTATCAAATTAAAATTAGATAAATAAATTGAGACAAAAGGTGTACAAGAATGAATTAGACAAACATAGCAGGAGTAGCTAGAAAGTAAAATTTAGAAAGCAATCTTTCCCCCTAATTTTTGATAAAGTAGGTTCTCCTCTATGCATAATAATAACGAATTCTTACTCCTTTTTTACCAGATTTTTCTTTATCAAAAGGTTTTTCTTGTGAAAGCAAACTTAACAAATTTGACAGTTTAATAAGGTTTTTTTTGTGAAAGCAAAACTTTACAAATATGACAGTTTAATAAGAACAGCAGGGGACCTAAAATAGTATTCCATCCATGTTAATTTATTTGTCTATTTCTGACTTGAAGTAAAATTTTAAGAAAATAGAGAAAATTTTCTTAATCTTTTGATTTTAAATTAATCATATATGTGAAACATACTAAAATAATAATTTTTTTAATGAAAAGAACTAATAAAAAAATAAAACAAATAAATTGAAATCAGAAATATAAGTTATTTATGATCTAGTCAATTGATAAGTAGCTTGAGCCCATGATGATGCTCGGAGAACAAGCTATTATATGTCGGATAAGAATTAGTTTAGTTGGGGATTCAGTTCACAATCTGAATACATCATAATTCCTCTGCTCCAAACTGAATTGCTTTGAAGTATTTATTGAAAAAATAAAAATAAAAAATCAGTGCCATGTTTTAAGTTTTCGCGATGCAAGGAAAAGATCGAATTAATGAATTATGTTACTTTTATTATATTCAATTGTACTTGAAATTTTGCAGAAGGTTATTTTTATGATTTAAACTGAATAATTATATTTGTGAAATAAATATTTAAAACATAATAAAAAACTTAAATTGATATGATATTAGATTTTCCACCTTTCTTGATTAATTAACCGCTCAAAGTTAATTCAAGAAACTTACAGATTGTGGAGTGTACATTTACAATTTGGTTAGTAGTTAGATGATAAATTGAGTAATTATATGTGAAGATAATGTGCAAAACAGGCAAATCATGAGCTGGACAACAAGAAAAAGAAGAAATGGATCATCATGTCTCAAATTAAATTCTTATAATTAATGACTCACTTTTCCTTTTCAATTACACTACTCCATTGTACTGTATTTAAATACATGCACAAGTACGAAAAGAAAAAAAAATAAAAGAGATTCTAAGTGAATTATGTAGACGTGGGGAGGTGGTCATGCCAAAAAGACTTAGTAGATAAGTGAATTATTCCACTTCATGGCTGCAGTTTCCATTTGTTTATGTATCCATACATACATATTGCTTCTCGTCTAATAAACAAATGTATTTCTGTTTTGGTCATTAAAATTGGTTGCTTCAACAACATCCAATAATGTCAATTTCAGATATAAGCAAGAAATAAACATGATCTGGACATTACTATGTAACTCAATTGTGGGGATGCATTGTTTAGAGTCCACGTTTTTTTTTTTAATACCTAAACTATTGAGAGCGTGATTTTCATATCAAAATTATTACTCATTAGTTTAAGAAATGTACATTTCTCTTTTATTGCACTCCCATGGTATGTGTATTACACACTCTCTTGTACTTTGAAAAAATTGCCACATAACAGACAAATATTTCACATTAATAAAAATTAAATAAATTATAATTAAACGTTAAAGATTAAAGTATCACTATCTAGGAAAAAAAATCTTTAAAAATATTTTTTATATCTCACTCCACTACCTCCTCTGCTTGTACCCCTCCACCCCAATTTTTTTTTTATTTTATTTTTTAAATTTCTTTCATAAAAGTTTTTAAAAAATTTCTTACTTCATCCAATAACCCACCCGACCCCAATTTTTTTAGAAAAAAATTTACCCCACCCCACCTAACTCTTCACTCTCAATTTTTTTTTTCTCATTTTGTGTCATATATGTAGATATGTTTTTAGAAAAATATTTTCTATTCAGAGCAAGATCTTTTAAGAAAATAAAATTTTTATTTCAATTAATTTCTATATGCAAGTAGAAAAAATACTTTCCTAAAAATAATTCACAGAAAATTTTTTTTTAGAAGAAAAGGGAGAGTAGAGGATTAGATGGGAAGGGTAGAATAATTTTTCAACACAATAAAAATAATATCTAACTTTTCTTTGGAAGGAGTGGGTGGTCTAGAGAGGGAGGGATTGAAGTAAGATTTAAAAAAAGATTATAACAGAATTTTTTTTTAAAAAAAATAAATTTGTGGGGTGG
Organism: Solanum virginianum; assembly: GCA_000787875.1. NCBI lineage: Eukaryota > Viridiplantae > Streptophyta > Magnoliopsida > Solanales > Solanaceae > Solanum > Solanum virginianum. Next base: position 94,432 of record DF358796.1, on the reverse strand, counting down.
GGTGATTGTTTAAAGGGTGGAGTTGAGTAAGAAAAATATTTTAAATTTAATTTTTTAAAAAATAATTTTTTGGGAGGGGGTAGAGTGGAGGACGGAGGAGAAACGATACTTTACTTTAATTTTTAACTAATACTAACAGTTTATTTGATTTTCTCAAGGTGACAAGTTTTGTCGATGTGAAATGTCATGTGGCAAGATTTTTTTTAAATAAAAGAGATAGTATATTACACACACCACTGAGGTGTGTTTCTCAAACTAATGAGTGATAATTTAGGTGGTATGAAACTCACACTCTCAATAATTTAGGTATGAAACTCAAAAAAAGAGTTTAGGTGTATTTTTGATATTTAACTCTAAAATTTAATATAAATTATTGAGGATATAAATTTCAACGAGGTGGTGTTGTTATGAGGGTGGTATTTTATACACTCCAATTTTTTATAAGGAACATGCTAAATTATGTGTTTCACCCAATAACTGAACTAGAATTAATGCAGCGAAAAAACACAAATACAATATTTTTATGTAGAAATCATCCAGTTCATAAGGGTGGAAAAATCACATACTACATTTTTGTAGGATTTTTCAAACTTCATTAAACCAATTAGCAAAGGAGGACCGTTGACGCTCTGTTAGGAGGTGCAAGAGGTCGAATTTAGGGATTACGTGGGGCCAGTGGCGAAGTCAGGATTTACATCAAGAGGTGTCTAAATATAAAGTACTAAGTACATAAAAAAATTAACAAAATAAAATTTACTAGTGGAAGCAAAACATAATTACATTATCACAACCGTACTCCATGCGGTTTCATCTCTTGAAATGTTTTTACAATAGCATCATTAGAAATATTAATAAATATATCTTTTTCTACATAGGGAACTAAGCAACCTCTCAAAAACTCATCATTCATCTGATCCTGTAAGGCATTCTTGATAAACTTCATTGCCGAAAAAGCTCTTTCAACGGATGCAGTAGCAATCGATAAAAGCAAAGCAAATTTCACCAAGCAGAATACAAGAGGAAAATTTGAGTGCTTCTTTGTCTCAACTAATTTTCTTGAGAGATCATAAAGTCCATTTAAATTGGAGAACCTTTCATCAACATCACGGACATCAATAATGTAAGTGACAAATTGATTCTCAAGAGCATCCAAACTAAACTCATTAAAGTCATCAGGATATAATTTAGTCATTCTCATTATTTTTAAGATGTCAAAACGAAAAAATGAGTCAATTGGATTCAAACAAGCAACTCCATAAAGCAAATCAGTAGTCACCCCGTGAAACGATCATTGAGTTCTTGAAGTTTTCAATCAATAATCTTACAAAATATTTCAACACGATAGTAATGTAAGACTGTATAATCAACAACTTTACGCTTGATCTTCTAGAGTTAACATATGGCTCATCAAAATTAGGTAACAACAAAGGTTGTACTTGATACAAAATGTGGATACTTTATCAATAAGTGCATCTCATCCATCATCTCTTAGCATTTGCAACCTTCTCTTTGCTACTTCAACTAGTAGCATAGTATTTGCGATATCTTGTCCTTTCTTTTGCAAGGATTTCTTAAGCTCATTGTGATTCCTAAGATATCTCTCATTAAATGCAACATAAAAATAATCTTAAATGTTTGACAAGCTTCAAGATATCTTGTTGTCTTAACTCTTTCATCTATAGAATATGCATCAACAACAAGTGCATCAAGAACATCAATAATAGAGTCAAACATAAGAATAAAATTATTAAAAGATTTATACTGAGATCCCTAACAAGTATCACCGTTCTTATGTAATAATCGGTAAAATTATCAAAATACCCCTAGGTGAGAGATGTGTGCATAACGCATCTTTTCAAACTCCGATGAAAAATTCGAGGCTAAAAATGTGATCAGCATGAAAAATTGAGTGGGAAAATGGTCTTGGTTGATTTTTAGAGCAACTGGATCAAGAGATAATTTTTTGATGCAGAAATGATTTTCAGAATAATTGTGCGATAGGCCCGCGACGCAGAACTGCTATGGAGTTACACTTAGATTTAGTCCAAATATTTTCTACGGAATTAAAAAACTTGATCGAAGAATTTTTAGCAAAAAACCCCAAAAAACATCAGGGTCTGCGACGCGGACCTAGTCCCCGGAGCTGTTCCATCGAAGTTTAAAATTTTAAATCTTTTGAGGGGTATTCTAGACTTTTTTTGCATGACCAATATAAGTTGTTTTTGCCCTAAAAAGGATTTCAAATCATATTCTAAAGTCCCTTACACAAAAACTAAGTAGAGACCTTAAACGAAAGGAGAAAAAGGTAGGGTTCAGAGGATTGAGGCTAACGTCTTGAGAAGTTGATTGTCAAACTTCATTCCAGGTATGCAAGGCTAACCTAAAACATGGGAATGTCCTTTCATGTGCCCCTATTTATAGTAATAGAGGAGTTGAGAGTCTAATGAGTCTACGTACATGTTTTTTGAATATTTTCTCGTAAATTAGATATATTTTCATGTGTTGATGATCATCATAAACTTGATTTACTGATTTAATATTTTTACATGAGTTATTTTCATAAACCCTATATATTACTTTGTAAAAGAATACGTGAATGAATCTAGGGATAAAGTCTAGATCCTTGACTTGAGTATGTTCATGTGATTGTGAGGCTTGCATGATAATGAGTTAATAGAGCTTGATGGTCCGATGAGTATCCATAATTGAACCTTAGGAGTTTTGTCTAATTGACTTCTTCCTAATGATTGATCTGAGTCCTTGATTTCTTAAATGAGAGTTGAGTTAATGAGATGATGAAAGTCTCTATGAGACCAATTGAGATGATGAGAGTCTACATGAGACTATTTGAGATGATTAGTTGATATGGATGAGTTTATGAGCATTGAGTCCTGCGAGGAGTATCGAGCACCAAAATGAGTAAGAGTAGTCCAACTCGTACTCATTAACTATGTCGTCAAGCGTATGTAAGGATTGAAGCACTTCATCAGAGGTTCCCTTTTGTGGTAAAGTCCCTGAAAGCAATAGAGGACTTTAGAGGTTAGATCCCTTGTGGATCTTAGTTGTTCCTTACCTGGCAAGTACGAAACGGCTGTGGTAACATCAGCGGGATTGTTGTACAATCACTGACTCATAAGTGATTGTTGTCGGATAAGAGAAACTCCCATAGGTGTTACACTGATAGTACTCTAAGTCGAGTTGAGTTGAGTTGAGTTGATTAATGTTGATGAGTTATTTGCCTACTCTTTATTCTTGCTTTAGATAGACATTTGACATTCTGATTGAGTATCTTCTAAGTTGATGTTATTTTCATATTGTTCTACCTGTCTCTGTTTTGTTCAGCCATTTTACATACTCGTACATTCCATATACTGACGTCCATTTGGACTACATCATTTTATGATGCAGAGCCAGATACAAGAGATCGTTAACAGGCGCATCGTTGAGGATCTATAGCAGTCAGCAGAGTTGGTGAGCCTCCCTGTAACACCCGATGAAAAGATAAAAATACCCCTAGAATTAACCTTGCGCATAACGTGTCTTTCCATGCTCCGATTGTAAATTTGAGATCGGTAATGTAAGACTGTATAATCAACAACTTTACGCTTGATCTTCTAGAGTTAACATATGGCTCATCAAAATTAGGCGATCGGTGCAAAAATCTGAGTTAAAAAGTGGTCTCAACTCGACTTTAACGTGAAAAAATGTGAATTAATTTTTCTCAAGAAAATAAAAAATAGTGAGATTTTTGCGCCCCTTCCGCGACACGGAACCACACTTGGGTTTTTCTAAAAATTTGACGAAGCTAGAAAATTCATGAAAAAGTTTAATAATACACTAGTGGCATTGCGCACTAGTGCAGATGGAAGCAATTTTTTTTCTTTTGACCGAGAGAGGTAGTTTTGACCTTTTCCACACCTCATAATCTTAAATTAAACGTTTTAAAGTTGTTTTAAGTCCAAAAATATTTTTCTTTCTCATTCATTCATTCAAGTAAAGCAAACCCTTCACAACAGTTAGGGTCTTCAAGAAAATCTCTCCAATTCACCAAGAGTTCTTTCTAAGGTATGTAAGGTCACCCTAAAACTATTAATTTCAAGAATATCTGTAAAAATAGAAGCTAGCTTTCACCCATAAACTTTCAAGTATTAGTTGAGACTAAATCCATGTAAACCTTGTGAAGTATGATAATTTCCATAGATTCTTTATGAATATTATGATCTTGGTTTTTATATTGTGCAATTAAAGTATTGTCATCCAATTTACATTCATTGATGAACAAGATTTACTATTGTTGAGTTTCTTGAAAAATCTTGATATTTTTTTCAAGGAGAGAAAGACTAGTATGAGTACTTTTAAGCTAAGTTCAAGAAATATATTTTTAGAACTGGTTTTTGCATATTAGCCACTTTGCATATTAGCCAAGAAATCTAGCCTAATTTTGAATCACGTGAGTTGATTAGTTTTTAGACGAGTTAAAGAAGTCAGATGAGAAAGCTAAGTAGTAAGCTGGGCTAAGTCCCCGAGAAACTAGATTTCAAGAATCTATAATTCTTTAAGTTTGAGCTATATATAAAGATCATTTTTGGGAGTAGTATTGAGCACCGATATAGGTGAGAATAGAATTAATTACTAGAACTCATAAACTATGTAGCCAACATAGGATAGGATTGTACCATGGTACCTTCCTCCTTAGCCACTGAGATGGCCCAGTTTTGGGATAGATCCACTCCCCTAGTTCTTCGTCCCCTACCACGGTAAAGTCGGGACGGCTCTGGTAGTGTGGGTAAGACATTGTATCACCACGAAGCTCATAGTGGTGGATATCGATTAGAGAAACTCCTCAAGATAAGAAATTATGTTTTATTTACCAGTTTTCAGCATGTTACCTTCAGCATACCAGTCTTTATGATTATTGTTATTTCACTACAGATTATGTTTATGTCTTTTGAGATATAATATGATATTCTAAGCTATTGTTTTGGCCATCTTACATACCGTACATTTCATGTACTGACATTCTTAGGACCTGCATCATCTTATGATGTAGACGCAGGTGAGAGAGCTCCTCAGTAGCCGCTTCATTGAGGACTAGACAGCTTACAACAAATCAGTGAGGCCTCTTCTCAGTTAGAGACTCTTGAGTTATTATGTTCCCTTCCCGTCTTTATTTTAGTCTTTATTTCAGTTCTGGCTACTTTGGGCTTGTCCCAGTAGTCCTTTCAGACTATTTTAGTAGAGGTTCTATAGACTATGTGTTAGATATTTTTGTTCTGATTAAATTGATTCCACTGTTGAACTATTTCTCTTTTCAGTTATTCAGACAAGTTTAGTAGTTTTATGTTATGTATTTAAAGCCTTTCTACTATTGTCAAGTCTTCTACTGAGTAAGTAGCCAGGCCAAGTGGTTAGCTTGGGACTAGAAATGGTTTTCGAGTGCCAGCCATGTCCAGGGTGTAGGCTCAGGGTGTGACACTCTCTTACTTCGGAGGACCATTATGTTATTTTCATCTAGCTTTATAGAGTCAGACTTGATTTAGACTAGCTTTACTTTTGAGTTGAGGTAGTCATGGGTCTGTCATTGACACCATTGGATAGTGATAGAGGGTTCATAGACTAGAGTCGAGTTGTTGATTGGAGATTATGTTGAGTTAGTTTCTTTCATACTAGCCTATTTTATTTATATATTTTTGAGACTTAGAGTTCCCATTTATTATCTTTAGTCTTCCACTGATTGATTAATTATTAAATGAATGAATATGATGAGGCCAAGTGGTTCGCTGGGGGACTAACGATAGTCTCTGAGTGTCAGCCACATCTAGGGTACCCTCCCAGAGTGTGACATCTTATAAGACCAAGTTCTTGATGTAAATCGATACTGATTGTAAGCTCACTAATATCTAATGCATCTTGGATTCTTTTCTTTTGAGAATCTCGAAATTCATCCATACACTTAAAAGAAGCTCCCAACATATTTAAAATATTTGAAATAAATAATACAAGATCGCCTACTTGAATACATTTTTTATAAATAGCAACAAGAGTTAATTAAAGTTGATAAGCAAAGCAATGAATAGAATGAGTTGAGATACTTTCTTGCCCAATCAATATTTTAAGACCATTCATTTCACTTTGCATATTACTTGCCCATCATAACATTGTCCACGCACGTAGGATAGACTTAATGAATGTTGTGCAAGTACATTGACAATTGCCTCCTTTAAAGATAAAGCATTAGTATCTTGAACATGTATAATATCAATCAATCACTCTATCACAAATTACATTCGATCAACATATCGTGACACTGATTTGGTTCAAAAAATTTTAAAAATTTAAATTTTTTCTCCTAAAACAGTTTTGTGAAAAAAAAAAAAAAAAAAAAAAAAAGAAAACTGACGGTTCGTTCGTGAATCAAAATCGAAATCAGAAGCAAATCTTGATACTATACTTGATTCTTTTCAAAAAAGAAGCGATTGTAACTGATTCTTTTCTAAAAAGTTTTAAAAATTTAAATTATACTCCAAAAATACTTGATACCAACCAAATACTACCATAAAAATATTGAAGATCATTTAATACATATATTTTAAAATATATAACTTGATACGTGAAAATTTTACATATAAGATAACTTGAAATAATTACATTTTTGATACCCTGGTTAATTTGATACTAAGAATCTTGATACCATACCAATTTATAACATTTAAAGATAATTGATACAATGAAAATTGATACAGAGGAATTTGAAGAAAATAAAAGTATAAGATGAAAAAAAGATAAATATTGATTTGATACAAGGTAGAAATACAACAATAAAACTTGATACTTAACTTGACACAATGAAATAACCTTTTCAATTTTCATAAAATCCAACTTGATACAAGAAGATTTTTGAATTATGGTTGCTACAATGAAATTTCAAGAGTAATGAAGCACAAAACTCTTCCTCTTCATAGTCAAAATCATGCCTCGGATTAATTGAAAATCACACCTCACAAAATTCATACAAACACAAAAATCAAACGATGAAGAAGAATAAATTCAACAAGGACCAAAAATTTTAAAATAAAAAGAAAAGGGAGATGAGAATGATGATTTATTTAGTGATGGATCATGAAGTTATTTAGATCTGTTTTCGTGAAATCCTTCCTCATTTGAATCAAAGACAAGCCTCAGATTAACATGATTTTGAGGGATTCCTTCGATAACAAGCCTTTGAAACCACCACCACGGTCTCAATATGAGGGAAAACACATGGATTCTCCGGAATGCCCAAATAAATTGTTTAAGAAAAATTATGATGAAGAAAAATTCTCCAGAATTTCCAAACACATGGATTCTCCATATGTTGCAGTTTTACATTCTTCTTTGTTTTTCTTAAATAAATTTTTTATTCTTGGTATTTCAAATATCTTTTCTACGCTTAAATCTATTTCTTTGCTTTTCACTATTTCAAAAATGCTATTATCAAATATTATTTTTTGTTCAGAATAATCATCTTCTGTATAATCTTCCTGTCTTATTATTTGTATATTTTCTTCAGTCATCTAGATAATCTATATCTGTATCTGAGCACTATTTTTTGCTCAGAATAATCATCTTCCATATAGTCTTCCTATCTTATTGTGCTTTCTTCAGTCATCTAGTTCGTCTATATCTGTACTACTTTCACCGTAAGTTTCTTCATTATCAGATATTTCATAAATACTATCTTCATCTTCTAACTCATAATCTATATAATCTATTGGTAGACAATTTTCGTGCACTATGATTACTTCTGCTATTTGTTTTTTCTTATGTATTTTTGGCATTTTACAGTCTTTTGCAATATGTCCTAATTTTTCACAATTATAACATTTGCATTCACTTATACGTTTCTTTCTCCTAAGTGGTCTTTTATATTTTGTGTAATCTCTTTTTCTTGGATTTCTATACTTGTGTTTAATCTTTTTATATTTCCTAAATTTTTTCTTTCTATGCTTTTTATAATACTTTTCTCCACATCCAAATTGTGGTGCTACTATATCTTTACAACATGATAGGTTTTTAATTAATGTTTTTTCCATTTTCATGTCTTTCCTATATTTTTCAAATAATCCTACATACCATTGTTTTAAGAATTTTATCCTAGCTCCTAAAGTATCTTGTAAATTAGCTTCCATATCTTCCTTATATTTTTCACATAATCCTGCATACCACCTTTTTAAGAATTTTATCCTAGCTCCTAAAGTATCTTGTAAATTAGCTTCATCTCATGTTTTAGTTACTTTCTCACTAAATAGCGTCGGTAATTTTGTAAAATATAATTGTCTTATTCCTGCACTTTCTTGGGTTGTATATATTCCTTTATAATAATATTCTTTAAATGCGCAAGTATATTCATCTAAATAACACATATTACATATAGCTAATTTATTCATTGAATTTCTGTTAACAGTTTTTTCTCTCTTAGCTTCTTCTACTTCTGTGCTCATACTACTAAATTCATTTCTTATAGCTACCTCATATTTATGGAGTATATCTATTACTGAAGTTGTATCGTTTCCTTTTATATCTTTAGGTGTTCTTAGTGTTTTTACATCATCTTCATTTAAATTTAAAAATCATAATTTTACTAGTTCTATAAATGTTCTTTATTTTCTATTATTCCTAGAATGTAATATTTATGAGAATTTATTGGTATGTCATATGTTGATTTCTTTATATGTTCTCGTGGTAGGTCATTGTACAAACTGAAAAGGAATTATTTCAGAATCAAGTATGGAGCAATATTGCAAGCTAATTGGGAAAAAATATACAGAACATGAATATAGCAGATGCAGCGAAATAAACAACTATATACCAGATGTCAATTTAGAATAAAGAAGAGGCAAATGGATGGTTAGGAATTAAAACAAGAATACTTATTACCAGCGATTATTTAGGAAGAGAAGAAATGGATACAAATCTTTCAAGATAGATACAAAAAAGTCTTTGGTAAAGATAATGACATAAAGTAAGATGAAAGTGACATATATCTTTCAAGAAAATAAAAGGATGATGACAAAGTCTTTCAAAGAAGAAAACAAAAACCACGTGATGAAAAAAGTAAAGAAAGAAACAAAGTCTTTGAAGATATAAAGAGATAGTGACATATGGACACAAAGGTCAAGATGATGGTGACATATGAAGAAAAAGATCTTCCAACAAGGCAAAAGTAAGAATTTAAAGCCAAAGAAAACGTGAAGGGAAAAATTAGCCGCACACGTTAAAAGAAGGAACAGTTATATTAGGGACTGCTATGTAAATTTTTAGGACGTAGTATGTAATTAATTTTCTTATTTTGCAACTTTAGCCCTTCGTCAGTTTGTATATATAGACATTTGAGTTTTCATTTGTAAATCTTCAGCCTACAACCAACCTTGTAAAGTTGTCAGCGTTGTGACCATCAATTTCACTGTAAATATTTTTCTTATTTTGCAACTTTAGTCTTTGACGATATGAAGAGATAGTAATATATGGACACAAAGGTCAAGATGATGGTGAGATATGAAGAAAAAATCTTCCAACAAGACAAAAGCAAGAACTTTAATACTTTTTTCCACATCCAAATTATGGTGCTACTATATCTTTACAACATGATAGATTTTTAATTAATGTTTTTTTAATTTTCATGTCTTCCCTATATTTTTCACATAATCCTGCATACCATATTATTCTATATCAGGTTTTATTCAGCCCCAGCTGAAATATTATTTGATGAAATCAAACTAGTTATTACAGTAATAAAGATTGGAATGACACAGGACTACATAATTCCAGATGAAATTACTACACAACCTACATCCGAAATATTATTTGATGAAATCAAACCAGTTATTACAGTAATAAAGATTGGAATGACACAGGACTACATAATCCCAGAAGGAAATTACTACACAACCTACTATCCCAAGGATTGAATTACCAGTTTTTTATTTAAATAAAAGAATTATAGGAATTAGCACTATATTGTCAGAATTATCCAAATTTTTTGAGGAAGGACATATATGAAAGTATTATTTCAGAAATCACTTATTGATATATTCAACAGTTAAGGAGCAGAGATTAAATAATTGCATAGTTTACATTGATGATATACTATTATATTCAAAAATATATGATGAACATATATATTTATTAGAAGCGTTTATTGATATAGTAGATAATTCAGGAATTCAAATTTCCTAGAATTAAAAATTAATGAGGACGGTTTCCAATAAGAAAAATTTACATAACTGGAGCAGTAATATAGGCCGGTAGAATTGAGAAAAGAAAGGATTATGAACCAGTTTGGATTGACTTATTGATGAACCTGTTTGGATAGAGTTTTGTGCTTTTAAACCAAAAAAAATGCACCTCACATGGTGTCACCGAAAATCAGAGATTTTCGGTGACACCATGTGAGGTGCATAAATTATGGATAATTAATGTCACATGGTTGAATAGAATAGGAAGAGTCATGTATCATCATTTAGAGAGAGAAATACAAAAAAAGAGAGATTTTTGTAATATTTTGAAACGGTAGTTATTTTTAGGGAATATAAAATCATAAGTTGTGTATTTTGGTAAACTTTTCTAATTTATATGTATGTTGATTGATAATGTCTGCATTTTTGTTGGCTTCAATTTTTAAACTTATATATATATGCTTAGAAGAAATATATGTGTTTCTTTAAAAGTTGAAAGAGCTTTCAGAATACGACTTTACAGTCCATACCCAAAAGAACTTTAAATTGATATTGAATATAAATTAAAGCGTTCAAAGTAACTATTTTTAGAACCAATGCGGGGCGGGGCGGGGCGGGGCTGGTTGCGCATTTAAAGAACCAATTAGGAATTCAAAAAAAATTATATCTTTGTAATTAGTGAAAATCAAAGATATAAACTTTTTATATTAAATATTGACTTTAATTTTATTACTTTCTAAAATTTAAACTACACATGTTCGATAATTGTTAGTTGTTGAAATGTTAATTAGAGGCTTTTAATTTATGATTAAGAAATAATTATTGCAATGTCAACTAAAAATAGTTAATTAATTATTGATATGTTAATTAGTGTCAAGGAACACACTTAACATCACCAATCCTAGCTTTTAACTATTCTTACCAATAGTTAGTTAGAGAGTTAGTTAAGTTGTTAAGTTAGTTAAGAAGTTAGTTAACTAGCTAAAGTGTATATAAGTAGTAGCTTGTATACTTAGTGAATTAACATAACAATCAATAAGATTTGACCATTATTTCTCCCTACTCTTCTTACATTCTTCTTCTTGTTCTTCCTATTCATCATCATCATCAGTCTGATCTCATGGTATCAGAGCTTTCTAGCTAATGTTACTAGCTTGATTCTGTTAAGTCTTTGATTTTCTGAAGAAATATAACTTCAAGTCATTCAAGACTTGCTTTCTGATAATGTGAAAATTCTTGGCTAAGAGTGGAATATGGAAACCACAAATTTTGATTCTGAAAATGTGCTGGACATGGATCAACTAATGGAGTTGCTTCAGGGTCGATTAATGGGATGGTGCAAGGACCAGGTGTGGATTACAGTCATCCACTATTTCGTTCTCCTTCTGTTGTTAGTGGTGCACAAATCATCTCATTTCAACTGATGGGGATTGAAAACTATTCAATGTGAAATAGATCCATGAGAGTTGCATTGCTTGAAAGAAACAAGATGGGGCTGGTTGATGGTACATGCAGAAAAGAAACATTTCCAGAGAGTTTATGGAGTAACTGGGAAAGGGTCAATGTTGTGGAGTTGTCTTGGTTGATGAACTCAGTTGCTAAAGGTCTCTTGGGAGGTATTGTGTATGCTTCTAATGCTCAGGCTATTCGGGATGATCTATATGAGAGGTTTAACAAAGTGGACAAGTCAAGAGCCTTCAATGTCCACAAAGAAATTGCTACATTGACTCAAGGTACTTTTACAATTTCTATCTACTACTCAAAGCTGAAAAACCTTTGGGAAGAATTTGAGGCCTTAGTGTCTACTCCTTGTTATAATTGTAAAAAGTTAAGGAAATTTATGTCTTGCCTACAAATGTTCAAGTTGTTTCAGTTCCTAATGGACTTAATAAGTCATATAATCAGGCAAAAAGTCAGATTATACTAATGAATCCAATGCCTTCCATTAATTAGGCTTATGGAATGGTAGTTAGTTATGAAGGACAAAAGTCTATTTCTGTTAATACAGGGATCATGGGGTCAAGTCCTGCAACTTTTGAAAGCTAGGGCATTGACGTAGCTATGTATGTTAAAGGTGGACCCTCAAGGTTCAAGAAGACCTATGGTGTGCAATGTGATTTTTGCAAGATGAAAGGGCATACCAAAGATGATTGTTATAAGATGATAGGATATCTTGCAGATTACAAATTCAAAAGGAAGGGTGCTAATTCTAGATATGGTTCAAGGGCTAGTGCTCACAATGCAATTGTTGATGGTCACTTCCAAGAGTTTGACAAAGGTTCAAAAAGTGTGCTGGAGTCTGACTATAGTGATCCCAGTACTAGTCAAGTGCATTATGATATGGGACCTTATCCATTCACAAAGGAACAATACAATCAAATTTTGGCACTATGAAAGGTGAAGGGAATATAAGCGACAAGCTTGATATAGCAGCATTTGCAAGTTTAGCAGGTAATGGTTCTCATAGATATTTTTTAGTTAAAAAGATTCAAGAATGGATAATTGACACTGGTGCTACTAATCATATGGTAGTAGATGTAGAACTTCTAGGTAAGGAAACAATAAGTAAACTTGATATTACAAGGAAAGTATATTTAACTACAGGAGGTGAAACTGAGGTTACATATATTAGATCTAGTATAATTTCTATAAGAAGCACTCTGTCTAATGTGTTCTATTTGCCTGCATTTAAATACAACCTTTTGTCTTTCTCAAAAGTTCACAAGAGGGTTGGGATGCTCAGTAAGTTTCTTTCCTAATTTTTGCATCTTTCAGGATCTCTCAAATGGAAAGGTGAGGAAGATTGGTGAGAGATAAATAGACTGTATATGCTCTCTGAAATGACAAAAGGTGGACACATAACTCAAGATTGGGTCTACTGATTGTTAAGATAAAGGCAAATCCAAAAGTCTTAGAGAAGTGGAGTTGTGGCATAAGAGATTTGGGCACCTATCCGTTGGTGTATTAGGAAAAATGTTGAATTCTAAGTCTGAGATTATTGTTAGTGCAGTTGATAAGTGTACTGTATGTTCTTGTGCAAAACAAGCTAGAGGTTCCTTTCCTACAAGTTGTATCAAAACATTTGATTGCTTTGAACTAATATATATGGATGTTTGGGGTCTATATAAACATGCTACTTTTAATGGAAATAAGTACTCATTACTATAGTAAATAATTTTTCAAGAATGACTTAGGTTTACTTGCTGAAATTAAAATCTAATGTGTGTGTAATTGTTGAACAGTTCCTCAATTATGTGCATACTCAATTTGGTAAGGTGGTTAAAGTAATAAGGTCTGATAATGATATTGAATTTGTCAACTCAGTATGTAGTACTATGTTTAGCAGACTTGGAATAGTGCATCAAACAAGTTGTCCTTACACCTCTCAGCAAAATGGTGTTGCTGAAAGGAAACATAAACACATATTAGAAGTTACCAGAGCTTTAAGATTTCTAGCTGGACTACCTATACAATTCTGGGTTCTAAGTGTGTTAGATGTTGCATATGATAAATAGGTTGCCTAGTTCAATATTACAACACAAAGCACCTTATGAGATATTGTATAACAAACCTCCATCTACATCACATTTAAGAGTAATTGGATATTTGTGTTATGCAAAGGTAGTTCATAAAATGGTCAAACTAAAGCCAAGATCCAAAATGACTGTCCACATAGGGTACTCAATGACTCAAAAAGGGTATGTGTTGTATGGCTTAGAGACAAAGAAGTTATTCATCAGTAGAGATGTTGTGTTTAAGGAGAATGTCTTTCCTATCAAGGTCAGTAATGATGATACCAGAAGTGTGTTGTTTCCTTCTAGTGCCTTTGATTTGACTGATACTGTCTATAAGAGTCAAAGTGTAGTTGATCATGTAATGCAACCTAATGGACTATCAGAGGGTGATATAGGACCCTGCACTGAACAAGCCATAGTATAAGTTCCTAATGAAATGGTTGAATTTCAACCATCTGAGAATTCAATAACTCAAGCAGTAGCTAATGAAGCAGTACTTGAGGTTAGAAAATCCACTAGAGGTAGAAATCCTCCGGTGTGGTTGAAAGACTTTGTATTATTAAGTATCAATGATTCAGTCTTCTACCCCATAGCTAATTATATGGCTTATGATCATCTAGCACCTAAGTATCAAGCTTACGTATCCAAAACTTCTAATATGACAGAACCTAATACTTATAATAAAGTTGTTCATGATCCTAGGTGGGTGGAAGCTATGAAGTTGGAAATTGAAGCACTTCAAAACAACCATACATGGGAGCTTGTACCACTACCTATAGGAAAGAAATCTATTAGGTGTAGGTGGATATATAAAGTGAAGTATATGAAAATGGTGATGTTTAAAGGTTCCAAGCTACGCTTATGGCAAAAAGGGTATAGCCAGCAGAAGATATTGGTTATCAGAAGACTTTCTCACCTGTAGTTAAGATGAAAACAATCATGTTTATTCTTGCTACTGCAGCCATTAAAGGCTGGCATATACATCAAATTAATGTGTTTAATGCCTTTCTACAAGGTGATTTGTTGATGAAATCTATATGGAACTTCCTGAAGGTTTTCTGAGTTAGAGGGAGAATATGGTATGTAGACTCAAAAAATCCTTGTATGGTCGCAAACAGGCTCCAAGACAGTGGAATGCCAAACTAACTGAGGATCTACTAAGCTTTAAATTTTAGCAAAGCTAATATGATCACTCACTGTTTATCAAGAAAAGCACAGAAAGAGTAACTATTGTTTTAGTATATGTAGATGATATGCTTATAACAGGTGATAATCTTAAGTTGGTTCGGGAAACCTTTAAGCTGAAAAACTTGAGAGAGTTAAAGTATTTCCTAGGAATTGAATTTGCAAGTTCTGAAAAAGGATTCTAATGCATCAAAAAAAGTATGCATTACAGGACTTGGAGCTGCAAAACCAGTTATAACTCCTACGGATACAAATGTAAAGTTGACATCTAAAGAGTACGATGAGCACCTGTCAAAATAAAATGGTCAAACAGAAGCTATGGCTAACCAAAATTGTTATCAAAGACTCATAGGCAAGCTTCTCTGTAGAAACAACCCCAAAAAGTACCCAAAAATATGCCTCGAAAATGCCCACAATCGTAATTTTTATATATCACAAAATCTGTGCGTGATATCAAAACTCTGACTTCATATTCTTATTCAGGAGGAAAAATTGAGTAGAAGGTGGGCTTAACCCCAATTTTAGAGCAATCGTAGCAAAATTCAAAATTTTAAAGTTTGCGAATTCCAGTGACACGCCAAGGGCGCGGAGAGTGCGATTTTTGTAAGTTTTCTTGTTTCGGTCCAAGGCCTTTGGGTCTTGGGCCTATGTCTCTCCATATATAAAAATACCTATACTTAGTCATTTTCAATCTCATATCATTCAAGACATCTCCTAAAACTCTCTTTAACACTTACCCAAATATTTCATCCAAATTCAAGTGTCCCAAACTCATTTTGGATATTAAGAAATTCATTCAAGCTTCAAGATCTCATTCAAATCTAAGTCAAGCATATTCATATCATTAAATACAAATCATGGTTCCCCTACATCAAGCCAAGTTTAAAGGAATTTTCGTTGGCTAAGTTTTGCACAAGTACCGATAGGAGGGTTTTCCCTTGTTTATATCATGGTTCCCCTACATCAAGCCAAGTTTAAAGGAATTTTCGTTGGCTAAGTTTTGCACAAGTACCGATAGGAGGGTCAAAATTAAAGGAGAATATCTCTTAGCACACAAATACTTGGGTGGACCATGACCTACTATATTAGAGCTCTTTGAATTATCTTTCCAACGCACTTTCTTTTACCTTATTTAGAGTTCGAATGAAAAAGTTATGCCTGTTTTCGTAGAACTCGTCTGTGCAGGGGTATATACGAGTTTTTGCCAAATTCCATTTTACTAATGACATTTCATAAATTTAATTATTTATATTGGTCTTTTAGGGATTTCTATGCTATCTTTACACTTCCTAAAGACCTAAACCATACTTCTAAAGATCAAATTCACTTCTCCCAATTGGAATACACTCTCAAATTCTCCTAAGAGCCTCTACCAAACTCCAATAAGAATTTAAGGAAACTCAAGAACAAGTTGTAGATTTCAAGACCCTATTTCAAGCTTCAAGCCTTTCTCAACTCAATTTCAAGAAATTCAAGGTCTATGGTATGTAGGTTTCATTCATGGGTTCCTTTTACCCATGAAGCCCAACATTCTTTTTTATGAAAATTTCATGATTTCAAGTTTTATTTCTTATGGATATCTATTATTATGAAATATGAGCATGAAATATGTTAGGTTTTGTCAAATATTGTTGATTATGCATAAATATCCATTTTGAGCTTACATGATGAATATGGGCTATTAAGTATGTATGAATTCATGAAATTATTTACGATTATGCAAGTATGAAGCTAAGCCTTTTTTTCAAAGATTATACCTCTTGTGAGTGTTTTGATGTTAATGCAAGGGTAATGTTTGATGATGATCTATTCTTATCTTTTGAAGTTGGGCTCATCATTAGAGGTCAAGGATGTTTAAGAGCTACTTGTTTCGTGATTCTATGTTTCTCATAAGTTATTAAAGTTATGATTATTTTAATTATTGTGTGGGATTGGGCTTAGCACCGATGGCTGGAGGGTTTGCTCTCTTTTTTTTAACTATGTGCCACCATAGGACTATGTTATACCCTTACAATACTAGTGGATCTATTTTGTGCACTTTCTCTTGAAATCCTTTTCGAAATGGGACGGGCTCCTGTAAGGAAGGTTACTTCTCCGAAATGGGACGGGCTCCCATAAGGTAAAGTTACTCATGAAATCCTTTCCAAAATGGGATGGGCACCCATAAGGAAGGTTACTTCTCCAAAATGGGATGGGTTCCCATAAGGTGAAGTATGGTTTACCTTGGCAAGTAGACTACCTCTTTATCGATGAGGGGTAATCATCGGGATTCCAAGTTGTAGCTCGCTTGGTTTTATTCTATGTCGATTGAGGTCTCTTCCCACACTTATACATTATGATCTATACAAATTGAATGATTTGTAAAGCATAATTTACTTAAGCATTGATCTGACATGTCTTATTATTATTATGTTATCTATTGCTTATCATTATGCATTTTGACTATGTTGCCTATCTTTTGTTGCATTGCATCCTACATACTTATTACATTCAAATGTACTAACGCATACTCTATGCCTATATGATGTTACCATATAGGAACCGGAGGTCCACTTGATCATCATCCTTCTCCGCGTTGCTAGTAATATCTATTCAAGTAAGTTGGTGAGTCCTCAATTCCAAGGACATAATTCTCTGGAATGATATGTTATGTATTAACTCTTCTTATATTGG
>DF358796.1:60752-72445 GCA_000787875.1 Solanum virginianum | reverse complement strand
TGCATCCTACATAGTACATTCAAACGTACTAACGCATACTCTATGCCTACAAGATGTTACCAAAATCGGAGGTCCACTTGATCATCATCCTCCTCCGCGTGGCTAGTAATATCTATCAAGCAAGTTGGTGAGTCCTCAATTCCGAGGACATAATTCTCTAGATTTATGCTATGTATTGACTCTTCTTATGTTGGAAACTTATGATTATAAGGGTGAGCCCGGTTGCTTGTCTTGGCCCTCGCTAAGTTCTATGTCTAGAGGTGTTGCTGGACAAGTTTTGTATTATGCTTGAGTTTTGACTTATCTATATTATTTAAGTACTAAACTCTCTCCCTTAATCCCAATTTCCCTTGTTTATGTTTTTTCTTGTTGTTTATTCTTGCTTCCGTGTCCAAGGATGTGTGTATGATATGCTAAGAGGCTTGTTTGGGGTTCCTTGGAGTTCCCCATTTGTTGTGTCACGTCTAGACCCTAGTTTGGGTTGTGACATCTACTTAACTATGACCAAACCAAGCATTTCTTTTTGTGTGCAAACTCTAAGTTAGTACTTGTAAGCTCCTAAACAGTCTCATATGGAAGCTGCACTCAGGATAGTAAGGTATCTGAAAAGGCAACCAGGACAAGAAGTTCTTTTAGCCAGCAATAATAACTTTGAACTATCAGCATAGATTCAGATTGGGCAGCCTGTCCTAATACCAAAAGGTCTGTAATAGGTTATAGAGTGAAGCTTGAAGATTCTCTTATCATTTGGAAATCTAAGAAACAAACTACAGTCTCAAAAACCTCAGCTGAGGCTAAGTACAAAAGCATAGTTGCTGTTAGTCTGGATTGTTGGCTTAATGAAAAAGTTATTGTGCATTGAAATATCACTTCCTATCAGTGTTTACAGTGATAGCAAAGCTGCTATGCAGATAGCAGCTAATCCAGTATACCACGAGAGAACCAAACATATTGAAATAGATTGTCATTTCATCCGAGAGAAGATCAGTCAAGGACTGGTTTCAATCAAATACATTGCCACCAAGGAACAACCTGCTGACATATTTACAAAGGCTTTGTCTAGAAATCAGCATGAGCTCTTAAGCTGCAAGGTAGGCATTCTAAACATCTTTGAAGTGCGCAGCTTGAGGGGAAGTGTCAAGAAACACACTTAATATCACTAATCCTAGCTTAACTATTCTAATTAATAGTTAGTTAGAGAGTTAGTTAAGTTGTTAAGTTAGTTAACTAGCTAAAGTGTATACAAATAGTAGTTTGTACGCTTGGTGAATTAACATATCAATGAGATTTGATCATTCTTTCTCCCTATTGTCTTCTTACATTCTCCTTCTTGTTCTTCCTGATCATCATCATCATCATTCCAATCTCAATTAGCGAAAATTTTTTAAATTATGAATTTTTATTTTTTATGTTAAATTCAATTAAAAAAATAAATGAACTTAAAAATTTAAGCGAGGCAAGTTTATTCGGGGCAGGGGGCAGGTCTATGTAGGCAGGATGGGGCAGGTTGAAAATGAAAAAAAATCATCATGCAGGGTATGGCGGGGTGATTTAAAAAGTTTGTGGGTTGAGCTCAATCCGCTCCACCTCCGCCCCGCATTTCATACTATAGTATATACGTTATATTAATTTCCTAAGAACAAAAAGGCACCAATTAACTATTTCATAAGAACAAAAACGCATCAATTAAATTGAAGAAACTAAGTAGCATATACATCGTCCCTTCGGGGACATCTGATAAAAGAAAGTACTAGTATATACGTCTATTAAACATTTCAAGTTTAAAATTATGCTATCTCTCGAGTAGTTCCTCCATTAGTTAAGTCGTTGATTATTTCAATAGTTGCTTTATTTGATCTTCAATTAAATATTGAGGGTATAATTTATCTGTGTTTAATCTAGAAATCGAAGAACATTCATGTTCTTTTAAATAAATAAATATTACTAAAAAGACCTCTTGTATAATCAACTCATTAAGGGGGTCAGGTCAACAAATGAGTTGAGCTTAGAGTAGATTGAGTCCTAAAATTTAAATGTTGATTTTGATTTTTAAAACCCTTTTTAAAACAATATATAGTTGTCACATCATTAGAATAGATATTCCAAATTGTATGCTCAATTAAAATGACCATCAAAGCTAATGGCCATTCTATAAGATTATAATGATATTATCGATGACCTAATCCTTAATGGGTGTTGAATTCAGAGGTAAAATGGAACGAGAAGCTATAATAAATAGTTGAATAACTGCAGTTGAAGGAAAGTTGCGGTAATAGATTAAAAGAAGCAATACTTTCACGATTAAAACTTTATAAGTTCAACTATTAAAATTCTTGCTATTAAATTTATTATTATATTTTTAAAAGAGTTTAAGTTTTAGGCATCATCAGGTAAAATTATTCTACTATTGCAGGCTACCTATTTTTTTGTAAGTTTTCTTTTTCTTTTTTCTATTTTTAATTTTATTTTCTTCAATTTAAAATAATTTTCATAAACTCATCTAAGCTAATTTTCAACAAAAACCTTCTCTCCATGTTATGTTTTTTTGCTTGTCTTTTTAACTCCGTATTCATCTCTCTTTGATGTGATAATTGAATTTTAAGATTTTGATGCATATTCTTATGTGATGTTTGCACTCTAAATGTTTCTTCAAGTTTTTTTTCTTAAGTTTTTTTTCTTAAAAAAAAAAAAACTTAATATCATTTGCAAAGTTTTCACATATTATGAATTTTGATGCAAATATTTTTCTCTTCAAGATTTACAAGTTGAAGCATGGAGAACTACTTCTTGTAATTTTAATAGTATTTGAGGTGAAGAATTGTTTTATTAATTGTAATGATTTTATTGAGAAAAAAATATGAAAAAAATTAGATTTAATTTATATTGTAAAAGAAAATAATAACTGTACAACTAATATTCTAATTTTAATATTTTTCATTAAATTTTAATTATATAAATTTTATAGTAATTATTTAATTTATCTGATGGCCTAAAACATTTTGTACACCATATACAAAATTTAAATTCTTTTTAAAATCATAAGTTCCTACTATTTATGGTTATCTCCTGCACGTAAGTTTGTGCACCACAATAAGACAAGGCTACATCCGTTCTTGTAGCTTTATTATTTCCTTTATTTATTTATCTTTATTCATTATAGACTTTACGTTTTTTTAAAAAAAAAAACATAATAAATAAAGTGTAGAATTTTGTTCTAATACTTATATTAATTGATATATTATTTTAATAGATTTAAAAAATAATTTGGAGAATACAAATAGTTAATATTAAGAATTAAGAATAAAATATTGCTCCATCTGTCTATTTAGTCGGTCTAGAAAAGAATAATGCATCTCTATATTGAGTAACAATTCAACGGTAAAAATGTCTATTTTACGAAATGATTTATAGTCATATAAATATTTATAACTTATTTTAAAAAATATCTTTCAAAAAAAAAAAATTCATGTGAAGTCAAATAAAATCACATAAAGTAAAATAGGAGTAATTTTTTTAAAAATAAAATCTTGATATGCAAAAGTTTGGCACTAGGAGAAAGAATGGAAATTGAGGGGGGTCCCGTAGGATTTATTAGGAGTATTAGTAGTCGTTCAGTTGTGAAGTATAAAATAGAATAATCTCATAATAAAATATAAAATTATTTTATTTTATATTTAATTTAAAATATTGGATAATCATAAAATTATTTATTTTACTATTTATATCTAAATAACATTTTTAAAATAATTTATTTCGAAATAGTTGATTCAAAATTTTAAAATAACATTAATTCCTTGACCAACTAATAAAGTAATTGAAAATTTTCCTCTAATGTTTCGTTTTTCTTTTCCAATTGAGTTGGTCCAACTTGATTCTACTGAAAAACTACATAAATGCTTTCTTTTTCATTATAAATCAGCAATGGCTCATAAGATTTTCTTCATTTCTTCTTTATTCATCCTAGCAATATTCACCCAAAAAGTTGATGTTGTGGCGTACTGTGTCACCAATACAGCCGCAAACACTCCCGGTGGTGGCCGTTTCAACCGCGATATCGGAGGTCAATATAGTGGGGAGACACTGTCAGCCGCCACTTCCTTCATATGGAATATCTTCCAGCAGAATTCTCCGGCTGACCGCAATAACGTGCCTAAAGTAAGCATGTTGGTCGATGACATGGACGGAGTAAGGATTCAATTAATCCTTACTGGTGGATCACACATGTTTTTTCATGCATATCTTTTACACAATGGTCATTCCCCATTCATGCGGTACATTGTTGGGTTTAAGTAATAAGTGTGAATTGGGAAATGAAGATTGAAAGGAAATGAAGGGTGAAAAAGTAAGAAAAATATGGGGATAATCAAGTAAAGGAAAATGAAAAGTCATTTTTCCCTCATTTAAAAAATAGAGGAAGCTTGTTATCCCCTTTTGATTCAAACAACAGTAGAAACAGTAAACAAAGGAAAAATAAAACCAAATATAAACTAATCTGAGTCCACTGAATTCACTGTGTGACCTTAAAGAATTCAATCCCCTTACTATACTCGAGGTTTGTGGATTATTTTCTCCTAGGATAAAACAGATTAATAACTACAGAATAGCGGTACCTCAAATTCTTGTAGTTTTTAGCGAACTCAAGAACCAACAATAGCTTTCACATAGACTCGAATTTACTTTGTAAGAAAAATTCATGCAGAAGAAGAGAAGGATTTTTCATGTTTTCAAGAATGCAGTAATGACCTCTATTTATAGGCAGTATTGAGTGTGAATATACTTGTTCTGAACAGTCTCATCCGTTCAGAACAGGTCTGATGTAAATAATTTATAAATTAATACAAATTAAATAATTAATTAATAACTCACAAACAAATATCAGAAAAAGGAAAATTTGAGATTAGTTACATAAATTTTGTCCAAAAAATTTATCAATCAAATCATTTGTCGAAGTCGAAGCCGTAGCGGTAGTCGAGCCGAGCCGAGCCGAGCCGAGCGAGTGACGACAACAACCGCGTGAGGGGGTCCCCTTTACTTGACTATTTAAGAGTTAGAGTGAGTGTTTCCTAATAAGAACAATATTTTTCCTCTATTTTTAAATGAGGGAGAAATGACTCTTCATTTCTCTTTACTTGATTACCCCCACACTTCCCTTATTCTTTCACCCTTCATTTCCTTTCAATCTTTATTTCTCAATTCATACTTATTACTTAAAACCAACAGTTACGAGTGCAACACTTAAAGTAACTGCTACACACTCAAAGAAATAACTCTTCTTTGATTTTTTATCTTACTAAATATCACTCACACTGTATTTTCTCTTCACATACTATTTTCTCGTATATTCTATGATATATTTTATTTTGCTTTTCATAATATTTTTTTTATAATTTTGGTGTGTTTAAATGAGGAGCTGCTCCTTTTTCATAGGTGAAGTTTGTTATGGTTGATGTCATCAGTGACATCATGAACACAATAAAACTTCAAGATTTTCAATTTTATAGATTTTTATGACAAATTTATAGCCCCCTCAAAATAATCCTAGGTCTCCCAAAGGAGCTTCTGTATTTTCTTTTTTTCTTTTGGTTCCACATGTAGAATTGTGAGCTTGTTAGCTCACAAATCCATCTGTGAACTGAAGAGGAACTTTTATTGAATCTCAATTCATATGGTGAAGCTCTAGGAAGAGGGCATGGATCAGGTTGCATATATAACAAGAGGATCACACGATTATTATGACTAAATAACTCTGTCAGTTCATCTCCAGCTAAGTAACAAATAAAATAGACTAGTAACTAACTGCACTACTGAAAACAATGGAACAGTAAAAGAAAAATTAGTGGAACTAAACTATATATTAACATATTGGAATACATCCCTTCAAGCTGAAGGGTGCAAAATGTCAAGCACACCGAGCGTGCCTAGCAGATGCTAATGTTGAGCTTGACTTAATTCTTTGGTCAATAAGTCTGCAACCTGTTGTTGAGTGTGAACGTAGACTGTGTCAACCACCTCTTCTTTACTCTTATTCCAAATAAAGTGAAAATCTATCTCAATATGTTTGGTCCTCACATGGAAGACTAGGTTTGCTGCTAACTGAATCGTTGATTTGTTGTGACTCAATATCATAACTAGCATGTTAATGAGTACACCAAACTCATTAAATAACCCCAATAACCAAGTAACCTTAGATACAACTGAAGTCATGCTCCTGTACTCAGCCTTAATTGAGCTCCTGGCGATAGTTTGGTGTTTCTTAGACTTATAAGATACAAATGAATCACCAAATTTAACTACTTATCCTATAATGGATCTTCTAGTGTTAGGGTATGCAATCCAATTAACGTCACACCAGTAAGTGAGCATAGAGCTAGCGTTGGCTTGCACCCACATTCCTTGGCATAATCTTCCTTTTAGGTATTTTACCACCCGCCAATTAAAGAGACTTCTTAGGAGATTACATGAATTGGTTGAGAGTCTGTACGACATAATTGATGTCTGGTCTAGTAAAGGTAGCATAAAGGAGCTTACCAGTTAGCCTCTAGTATGTAACAATTGTCATGAAGAACAACATCTTCAGTAAAGCCAGTCAATAGATCATATTCCACTAAAGTAAGTCTTAGGTTATTTCGATAGGAGTGGATGCAGGCTTTGGTAGCAAATCTGAGTAACCTAAAAGGACAACATGAATGACTTTTTTGAAAATTTATCACCCTCTGGTACTGCGAAAGTATAGTACAGACAACTAAGACTCTTAGGTGAGATGGAGTAGGTTGTGTGGAGTAGAAATGACACTCAAGCAAGGCCCTAGGTGTGACACAGCGACTGAGAATCTTGAGAAAATATCAAACAAGCCTCTTAGAATTCATTCAAGCGTTTATAGGTCATGAATATAATCATAAAGCAAAAACTAAGAGAAAATAGGACTAAGGGACATAATATGAGACAATAACAAGAACATAAAATCAACATACAACTATACAAATATGTCCAATGATACCTCTAACCATAGACTAGGTGAGGGCTAAGACATGTTTCTAGCTCACCCTCAAATGAAAAAAAGAAGATAAAAGTCTTTAAGTCTTGAACATAAAAAAAGCTAGATAAAAATAGGTTCGTCCCTAAAGCATGAGGACTCACCAATAGGTCTTCAATAGCAAGCCAAATCAATCGCTAGGAGGAGGAAGAGAATAAACATTCGTCCCTATATTATGAGATAATGTAGGTATAAAGTATGCATTAGTATATGGAATGTACTAACTATGTATCCATGTTATGCAATAAGTAAACAAAGTCATAGATACAATTAGTTATGCAAAATTACATATCATAATGAATGAGTAAGGACATAAGCAGAAATGAATGTCAATGCATCAAAACCATGAGAGGGACAATGTAAAGCATCTTATGAGATAATACATATGTGGGAAGTAACCCTAACCGAAAATAAGATCATGAGAGTTATAACATAGAATTCAATGTAACTCCTACATTGAGAAAGGAGAGAGTACTTTGCCAAGGTAGACTCTGTGATGGTACATTCATTCATTTATTAACATTAATGCTAAATATGGATTCACTAGCATAGCCTATAAGGCAACCTATAGTGATACATAATTATGAGACTAGGAGCTTCTACTAGAGACCTCTTCGGTCGAGTCCCACTCCAAGCCTCACTCGGTACTAAGTGAAGTCCTACTAAATAATAATACATTAAAGTAATCATTCATAAGTTTTAAGTTCAATAACATTATTGAAATCCATGGGATGTTTAAGACATTCTTCGATCTTTTGTTATTATCGTTATAGATGACAATATCATTTTATTCAAAGATTAAGGAAAAGCATTCTGGCCATCTTCACAGAATGCTAGGTGTCTTGAGGAAATAGAAACTTTATTCAAAATTTTCTAAATGTAAATTCTGGTTGTCCCCTATTGCATTTTTAAGGCATGTTATTTCGAAATAAAGGGTGATGATAGATCCCTAAAAGATTAAGCGGTTAAGTAAAACATCCCTCATGTGCTTCAGAATGCCCCATAATTGTAATTTTCATATATCTCAAAGTCCGTGTGTGATTTCAAAAATTTGACTTTATATTCTCGATCAGGGGGCAAAATTGAGTAGAAAATGGGTATAATCTGAATTTTAGAAGACCCGTAGTGAAAAATAATTTTCGCTAATTTTTTATTTTCAATCGTTGTCTGCACCCAGGGCGCAACGCGCCTGGTGCGCGCCACTGTGTAACTTGAAGTTAACGTCGCACCAGGGGCGCGGATCAGTGTATTATTTTCCTTGGCTTTTTGATTCCATCACTGTGTAATCCTAAGTCCGTGTCTAGTCCAAGACACACCAGGGGTGCAGACTAGTGTATTATTTTCCTTGGTTTTTCTATTTCAACTAAGGGCATTGGGGTCATAGCCCCATGCCCACTTAAATGTGAAATCACCCATACTTAGTCATTTTTCAACTCTATAACTCACAAAACCCTCTCGAAAACCTCTCTAAGACTCTATCAATTCTCTCATTCAAATCTAAGGATTTCAACCTCAATTTTGGGACTCAAGGACTCATTTGAAGCTCTAAGTCTACTTCAAGTTCACCTTAAGGAATTCAAGGTTTAAGGTTTTTTTTTTAATATTGGGGGTAGGGGAAAGGGAAATAGGGAAGGGGATTACAATATGGAGAATCGAACCCTTACCAAGAAGTGGGAGTTTAGGTAGTCAACCAACTGAGCTACTAAGATTCCCCAGGTTTAATGGATGTGGGTCTTCATCCATGGATTCTTTCACCCATGGAGCCCACCTTCTCTTTTTATGAAAATTGCAAGTTTTTAATTTATATTACCTATGGGTATCTTTTATTATGAATTAGAAGCATAAATCATGATGGGGTTTTACCAAGTATTGATTCATTATGCGTAAANAGTTTTTGTACTATTCTAAGTTTCGAGTGTCGTGTTTGAGATGCATTGATTAAGCATAAATCATGATGGGGTTTTACCAAGTATTGATTCATTATGCGTAAATGTCTATTTCAAGCTTGTTCCATGAATTGCTTTTGTCTGTTGAGCCTATGCATGTTTTGAGCTATGAAACTATGAACTATTATGAGCTTTTGGTGATGAATTTCAAGGTACCTTACATGAGGGTTTTACTACATGTTGATGGGTAGATTTGCATTGAGTTTACTCATATTATTTCGCTCTTGAATTGCATGATTTTGAACAAGTAACATGAACCCACCATGTGTTTAATAAAATGACATGCCAAGAATTCTAAAGTTATTGACGATCTATTACATGATTTACAAGTCAAGTGACTTCATGATGATTTAGGGCTTTCAAGCATGTATTGATTTCATGAAAAGTATCTGTAATGTTGCAAGTATCAAGTTGAGCCCTATTTTAAGGTTTTTACTTCTTGTGAGTCATTCATGTTAAAGCAAGGGATCATGTATAATTATTATCTACTCTCATGTTCAAGTTAGACTTACTATTAGAGGCCAGGCATGTTTATGAGCTACTCAAGTCATATTACCATATCTCTCACAAGCTATTCATGTTATGATTAAAGTATGATTATTTCAAGTATTCCGTGGGATTAGACTTAGCACCGATTGAGGCTTAAGATGGGGGCTCGACTCAAGGGGTTCTTATATAAAGTCTTTAGTCTCTAAACTATGTGCCACCATAGGATTATACATGAT
Organism: Solanum virginianum; assembly: GCA_000787875.1. Taxonomy (NCBI): domain Eukaryota; kingdom Viridiplantae; phylum Streptophyta; class Magnoliopsida; order Solanales; family Solanaceae; genus Solanum; species Solanum virginianum. The sequence goes on along the minus strand of DF358796.1, from coordinate 62,741 downwards.
TTCTCTTATGGCTTTCTAGTGGATCCATCTAATTATATCACACCTTATCGCGATCACCTTGACGAAGGAGTGACATGCCTCAGATTATTCATTGTATGGCTACCATGGCAAGTAGACCACACCTTATCGAGGGTGTGACATGCCTCAATCACCTTATCAAGGAGGTGTCATGCCTTGATCACCTTGCCAAGAGGGTGACATGCCTTGGATTCCAAGTAGTAGCTCACTTGATCTATGTCAGTTAAGGTCTCCTCCCACACATGTATTATGTACTATGCAAGTTGAATGTTTTACAAGCATGTTTTATTACAAGTATTGATCATGCATGTCATGTTGAGTTTATATATCCATTGCTTATGATTATGCATTTTGAATATATTGGTTTATGTCTTCATTGCATTGCATCCCGCATACTTAGTTAGTATATTAAAACGTACTAACGCATACTCTATGCCTACATGATATCACCATGTATGTGGACCCACTTGTATTATTTTTCGGGATATGTTGCGTCGGAGCCCCATACAGCCCTAGAATCCGTGGGCGAACACCCACAGAAAACTGTCAAAATCGTTTGCTTCCTGTTCCTTGGCCCATAAAACTCACCAGGTGTCCTTCATCACCGTCGGGCCACCTAGGCCTTTAATTGGGCTCGTTGCGGTAGGAACCAGAGCTCCTTTTGATCATCCTCCTCTACGTAGCTAGTTCGATTCTTGGAGAAAGCTTTGGTGAGTCCTCAATCCGAAGGGGACAATATCTACTTACTTCATGTTATGTTGAGACTCCTTCTTATGTTAAAAACTTATCATTATGAGGGTAAGCCCAGGGAATGTCTTGGCCCCCACTCCATTCCAAGTTAGAGGTTTTGTTGGATATTATGATGTATTTATGCTATGAGTTTGACTCTTTTATGCTTTTGTGATTATCAAAGACTTCCCTTAGTTTCGCTTTCCTTTTTAATTATGACACTTGTTGATGTTTATTTGCTTCTGCGACTAAAGATGTGGGAATGATATGCTAAGAGGCTTGTTTGGGGCCCCTTCAGGTTCCCATTCATCGTGTCATGTCTAGGCCCTAGGCTTGGATCGTGACATTAAGAATTGGGTTTGGTCTAGCTCAGTTACTAAGGTGAGGAATTCTGTGGGACTTTTTGGCTACTATCGATGGTTTATGAAGGATTTTGCTTCTATTGCTATCCACTTGACAAGGCTAACCTAAAAGTTTGTGCCTTTTGAGTGAACAGATAAATGTGAAGAGAGCTTTCAAAAGCTCAAGACTCTTTTGACTACAACTCCAATCGTAATGCTACCCGTGGAAGGTAAGAATTTTATTATTTATTGTGATACTTAACGACTGAGTTTGGGTATTGTATTGATGTAGGATAAAGTTGTCATAGCATATATGTAATGACTTTGTAGGTCATTTTTGAGCTTATGCCCTTTCGTAAGTTGTTTTAGACCTATTTTGAATTATTTATATGGTTGAAAGTAAAATCCTGTGTTTTAAAAGTTGAAATTATAAGTTTTGGCATTTTAAAAAGTTTAAGTTGTTAAAAAAATGAGTTTTTGTACTATTCTAAGTTTCGAGTGTCGTGTTTGAGATGCATTGATTCCATTAGCTTTAGAATATCAAAACTGATCTAGGAGAAGCTACAAAAGTGAATTCAGAGTTAAAATGAGATTTTTAAACTCAAAGTTGCATTTTTAATTTTTTTTTTTGGAGCTACAAATGTTACATTTTTAGTTATTTTTGGAGCCAAAATTTGACTTAGGTCAACATTCGGAGTTTGAAAGTTCAGATCTAAATTTCGACAGATCCAGTAGTTTCGGATAGTGAAACTAATGCTATAAATGGTCTCGTCATAATTTTTAGAATTGCCAAAGGTAGTTTTGACATTTTGAGTTTTAAACTAGTTCATATGAGTTGCATTGGTAAATATGGCAAGAAGGCCTTGAAACCAATTTTTGATGATTCCGTTGAGTTCGGATC